>JAOWBN010242701.1:0-11993 GCA_028565015.1 Pinguicula moranensis | reverse complement strand
GAAACCAAGAATGTTCCATGAATGTATATGAGGGCTATAAGGGATATGTATGAGAGCGCAAAGACTAGTGTGCGGACCCCAATAGGAGACACTAAGTATTTTACGATGAACATAGGATTGCACCAAGGTTCTGCTCTGAGTCTTTTTTTTTTTGCGGTGATTATGGATGTGCTGTTCCGGGATATACAAGATGATATCCCATGGTGTATGTTATTTGCAGATGATATTGTCTTAATAACAGAGACAAAAGAGGAGGTCAATGTTAAGCCGGAATGTTGGAGGGTAACACTAGAGATAAAAAAGACTACGCTTGAGTCGTTCAAAGACGGAATATATGGCATGCGATTTTGATGATATGCCGGACGATAGGGGAATGGACGTTATGATTGCAAATCAAGTACTTCCACAAAATGATAGTTTCAAGTACTTGGGATTGATAGTACCGAAGGATGTAGGGGTTGAAGGCGACTTCACCCACCGTATCAAGGTTGGATGGTTAAAATGACGATCGGCGACCGAAGTACTATGCGACAAAAAATTCCCAAGTAAGTTGAAGGGGAAATTTTACAGGACGGTTATACGACCAACCATGTTATATGGGGCAGAGTGTTGGGTTATGAGGCTGTCGCATGTGCAGAAGTTTGAAGTGGCGGAGATGAGAATGTTGCGGTGGATGTGTGATTGCACGAGACTAGATAAGATCCCCAATGAATTTTTTTGGGACACGTTGGGTATAACCCCTATTGGTACAAAGCTGAGAGAGGGAAGACTACGATGGTTTGGACACGTACGCAGAAGATATATTGACGAATCTGTTAGGAGAATCGAATGAATCCAGGTTGAAGGGAGGCGTGGGAGAGGGAGACCTAGGAGGATGTGAGAGGAGGAGTTCCGATTGGATTTAGTGAGATTGGACCTCTCCGAAAACATAACCTCTGATAGAACGGGTTGGAGACGTAGGATTATTGTTTAAGAGGTAGAGAGAGAGGGGATATGAGAGATTATACGGGATATACTTAGCATGTATCGGGGTACCACGTCCTTCTTTACCTATATACCTACATACTTATCTACTTATTGTGTATTAATTCATCTCCTAATCTATGCAGGTGAGTTTTTTTTTGTGTGTTCGAAGAGTCGAAGGTTTCTACGGAAAGAGTCTCTTGATCTATTTTTAGAGGTCGAAATACGACTAAGTACATCTCACCCTCCCAAGACTTAAATGTCAAAGTACGATTAAGTACATCTCACCCTCCCAAGACTCTGACTAAAAGCGGGATATACCGGATATATTTGATCTGATTTCTCTCCGTAATCCTATGTGATCATTACAAAAGTATACAGCGAACTTGTTGAAGTGTGTTTAATTTTCGGTAATGACCCAATCTAAAATATATTGGGATTATTGTAATCCATGCAAAAAATTTCAAATTACATTCAGAATTTGAGATTCGGTTCGATTTCGATTCTCGCTTCGCTTAGTTCTAGTTAGGACAGAAAAATAAAACGGGCAAAAGATCCGATTGGGCGACCCGAACTCAGAACTCGATTAGTGTGATCTGTTGTTGAGAAGCATCTTCCGCAAGTCGGCGGGGTCCAATTCCTTTCCCTGTGTCTCGGGTCGAAAGAATCCGGTCTTCGGGTCGGGAACCCACGCGGTCTTCGCCGCTTCTTCGGATCCTTTCTTCAAGATCAGATTCTGAACTCCGTTTTTCACGCTGCTCGACGCAGCACCCTGGGATGCAGCGGCATATCCTCTACTGAAACCAACAAATCCAAATTCCGTAAACAGAAAGCACCAAAAGAAGTATTCAGTATTCAGATCCAATGAACAACACACATCAATATACTCAGAATCATCCTCTTTTTTCATAGTTATTAGCGAAAGAAAGCAAAAAAGAAGAAATCTAACGAAATCTACACACCTTGCGAGAACAGAGTAAATCTCGTTGGCTACGAAATCGGATACGGTTTTGACGTTTGAGAATGAGCGAGCCATTGTTCTTGAAATGGATTTGGCCGCGGCTGCAGAAATTTTCTTCTCTATTCTGGGAATTCAACTTCTGCAGCGGCGACTGGATATAGAGGTTCTTAAGGGTTGCGATGGAGTGAGGTTTAGAAGGCGAGATGGCGCAGTATTTATAGGGAAAGTGGACCGGAGATAATTAAATTTAAAAAACAAATATTGGAAAATTTGTTTGACTGGTCCCCACCCAAATGACAACCGCCATTGCAAGTAACTCGGGTAGCTTCTTCTCACGTTCATTGAACATCCACCCGGAAATAGGAAGGAAAGTGATTTATAATTTAATATATTATTTTATATTAGTATTTGTAGTTTATCTTGAGCTTCCAAGTTTTCATTGAACATCTGGGGGCAGCTGGCCTTTCAGAGATTGATTGGGACAATTTGTTTTTTCTATTCTATATGTAACAATTGGGTGGGCCGCGGGGGTGTTAGTTGTAACAAGTAAAGTTTTAACTTTTAATTGTCATGCCTATTTTAAGTTTTTTAAAATATTTTGAATAATTTTTTAGTCTATTAAACTAATTTAAAGCACTTTTAATGAAGATTAACTTTTAATTTTCTTCCGCTAACAATCATTTTTAAACGGAGTATCCGTGATTGGTAAAGCGATTGTTTCTTTAGGCTTTACCAAAATTGCACCATAGGTAGTATTTATAAAAAGAAATTATGGTGGAATATGAGATACGAAACTTGAGTAAATTCCTGCATTCTTTTTGGCATGAATGACTCTAAATTCAATAAATCAATACATTTACCGAACAACAAAGGAATATTGATAATTACCTGCACTTTTATTGACCAGCCCATATTTTTGGCATGAGTGGGCCACGTCTCACTGGCTACCCGGCTCGTGTTTGGCCGATCCATGTGTTATGGGCATTGTGCATGGATCCCTAAGGATTAGTCGGTTACGATGTAGTCGGATATCCCATAGTACCAAAAACTATATATTTTCAAGTTACGTGAGGCATTGTTGGAAATGCCAATATCAAAATTTTGTTAAATGAAATTGTTTAAAATGTGAAATTACGGTTTTGTTCTTGTGTTGATTGAATTTGGTTGAAATGTGATGGTAAAATGATTGATTTACCCTTAATGATTGAGAATTGACTGTGTTTGCCCTTGATTGTTGTTGGAATTACGAGTTTGTCATTAATGAAAGTGTAATCCTGATCGTTTATCTTTATGATCGTGTTGAGATTTAATCCCGCTTATTTTGCCGTTGTGAAATCTGAACCGTTCATTTATAATATGATCTAACGACTATTAATGAAGCTTCTCGAGGAAGCTATTCGAGTTGATCGTGTACGTTGATTTTATCTTGATCCTACGTTCTATAATAAAGTGTATTGAGTACGCCCAAAGAGTCGCGATTGTTTGATTTTCTGACAGGATCCAACGGTTCAGGTTTGTTGAGGTAATCAGGGAAGATCGGAGCATTCGTTTTAAGTTAGATCCAACGGCTTGGGACAATACATGTATTCGATGCATTTGGAACTATTGATTTGAAGTGATCCGATGGACAGGAATTGTTCTTGAAGTTGATATAAAAGTTTTTCGTCGGATTTCGTGGAATAATTAATTCATTCTATTATCTCTCTAACCGCTCGAATTCTGGATTTTCTCTCTTCTCTCACTTGATTTTCGACTTTCCATCGACAAACTTCTGGTTTTCCGGCGATTCTACGATGATACTTGCAATTGTGATCGGTGAGATCGTTGCCATTCTTAGAGATCTACATTTTAATACCCTTTTTTGATCTAGTTTAGCTTACTTAAAGTTTAGAGATTCCATTTAAATGTTGTTTTTGTGTTATTAGCATGTTTTTAGGAAATCTTTAGACCTTTAGTAAGTATATTAGACTAGATTTGTTGTTGCATGTGTATTATCTTTTGGAATCTTGTCAAATTTGGTGTATTTTGTAAGTTTCTCAAAAGATAAAATAAGCTACGAGAGCTACCGATTCCGGAGCTCAATGAGATTAGCCTGATCGAAGGAGACGGTGAACCTCGGGCATTAAAATTTGTGTCTCAATTTATTTTTCTGCAATTTTATAAGTTTTATTACCTAAATACTTATTAACTTGTGTATTAAGTGTTAAGAAACAAAAAATCCGACCAAAAGAAACTCATCAGGCATTCACCCACTCATCAAAATTAAAAAAAACTACTATGTTTCAAATAGATAAACTAATTTAAATAAAAACTATTTATTAAGAAGTGTTTTAAGAATCTTTCAAAATCAGAGCAGTTGCCAAAATAATGATATAGATCATGTCATTTATGTGGTTTGAAATTATTCCCTTGGTATGACATCGAGGCATTTTCATGGGTATACAGTATAAGCTTGACCGCATTAATTATTTGTGGCGACTCCATGGCTACACTTCAAAATATAGCCAAGATTCTTGGAATGAAATCTAGTACTTAGCATCGTTTACTTGGGTATATTTGATGCTAGTCATTAGGACAAGATTTTCTTTTCTCTTTATCGTGCTTTTATTGACTGGAACCATTTAGTAAGATCAGGATTATATCTAACTTTTAATCTCTTAAAAGCTTTAAGCATTATCTGCAAGAACTTACAACTTAGAAGCATGGACACCAACTTAGCCATTTTTGCAAACGTATTACAATTTCCCTAATAAGTTGCTTTTTACAAGGGATTGTTTGCAATAGCTTTTGCTCGCGGAGAAAGTTATTAAAAGGAGTTTGGTAGAAAAATTGGAGTGAGTTAACAAGATTTGCTTCTTCTAATTATTTAACTGTCATTATTTCTAGAAACAAATCCCACCTTTGCTTCTCTGCAAAGAACTTCAATTTTGTTTTTTTTGCAAACAAGCAAAAGCATTAGCAACATTTTCGAACACTTGAAAGATTACGTATGATGTAGAGAAGCTAAAAAGTTGATTTTCAAACGCATTTACAAACACCACTAAATTTTTCTTCACGTAAGTTCTTTTGAAAAATCACGGATAATTGCAAACATAAGGTTTAAACTTACAAATGTGGATATATTTGGTACCGTGTTTAAATACAGATAAAGTCGGTTATTGCTGAGTTATCCGAATTATATCCACATTTGGCGCCTCACCCACTATTTCCCCTGCCTGCGGAATAACTTATTGAGTGGGGATAACACACGGACAGCCCTGCGTTTTTTGTCCAGGATTGATGCAAGATTTAGGCAATCCCACATTTAATCACCTAATGAATTGACTATTTTACCTTTAATAACCCACAATATTATAGAAAATCCACTGTATAAGTTTTTCTGCCTCATTCGCTCAGCCCGATTTTGAAAATTATCAGAAGCATGCCACAGCGGTATCTTGTCTTCATTGATAACCTAGTTTCTTGTATCAAGATTCTTGGTCGAATTTTTGGATTCTTCCATTGACCTTCAACTTTCAAGGTCAAGTATGCAATTTTTAAACATTTCTTTTTTTTTTCTTATTTGTTTTTTTTCTTTCGAATTGGGCTGGCCCACTTGATAGAAAGGATGTGAGTTGAGTCTGGGGTAATTAGTTAATTTCAGACATTAGTTAACCAATAATCCATCCCACAATCCAGCCTGTCAAAATCTGGGAGATGTTTATTTCAATCGAAAGTGTGGGAGATATCTATGCCACGATCCAAAAATGAGGAAAGAGGAAGAGCAACTCATTTTGGTGACTCATCAAATAGTAGTAGTTCAAAATTTAATTTTTCCCATATCAAGATTCGTTAGTGAAATTTAGAAAGATGCCATTGATTTAATAAAAGCGTCAATATTTGTGCTTGATAATTTTTGAATATTTTTCATATAATCGGTGCTATATATAGCACTATATTACATATACTAGATAAGACTAAATGAAACTAAGTTATCTCTTGCAGGAGTTGAAGAGTTGGTGTTGATGATCTGCAAATGTGTGAAGGTGAAGCGGGTTGCATTAATGAAGTGTAAGCAATTGACAAAGGTTTAAAAGTTGCGGCTTGCTTTTCTTCAGTTGCTGGATCAGTGGCTACATCAACAGCCGCACAAATTGATTTTATGATTGTAGATCACGTGAAGATTGGACGAAAAGAACAAAAAAATAACATAAATTATTGAGAAATTGAGAAAAGGGGTGGGTGATGGCGGTTAAGCCAATAGAGAAACAGAGATAATAGAGAAGAAAAGAGGAAAGAAAGAAAGCCTCAACTTTTCACCATTTGTCAGTTGCTTACACTTTATCAATGCAGCCAGCTTCAACTCCTCACATCTGCAGATCATCAACAACTCTTCAACTCCTTCAAGAGACAACTTAGCTTTATTTAGTCTTATCTAGTAGTCTTATCTAGTATATGTAATATAGTGTTATATATATACAGCACCACTAATTATATGAAAAACATCCAGAAAATCTTCAACCACAAATATTGAAGCTTTCAATAAATCTATGGCATCTTTCTGTATTTCACTAACAGAATTCATTGGCCCAACAGATGAGTTTAGCTGCTGGTTGTGGGGATGCAGGAGGTAACGTAGTTGCTGATGAGGTTGACACCAAAGAATGTGATGCGGCTAGTTGTAATGTTCCAGTAGATGTTGCTGGTGAAATATCAACAAAGTGATAACTCAAAAAAATCACGCAAATAGGGGTGTCCAATGATTGTGGCGGTACTGGGATCCCACCATACCAGTACAGGTACTGCTACCGCTCAGTTAGATAGCAAGATCGGTCACTGTTACTGCTACCGCTATCGTTAACCGCAATCATCGTTACCTACCAATAGTGCTAGCGATAATTTAAATTTAAATAAATAAATTTAAATCCAACCAAAGTACAAAAATCAAATTAATTCAAAAGTCATAGCATAACCGAAGTCCAAAACTAAAATGAGTTATATATTAAAAGTTTTCCAACACAAATCAAACATTACTTCAGTTCAGGTCAAGATCCACGGTCCCATCCAAAGTCTCTATCTCAAAAGAGTTATTCAACAAATTTTGTGCACAAATAAAGGTCTCGACTATGCTGAGGGACAAAGAACTCCGATTAGCATCCAATACACATCCCTTGATATTGAAGACGGATTCAGATGGCAAAGTTGAAATCATAATGACAAGCACATCTCTTGCAATTTATGCTAAAATTGGATATTTGATTCATTTGTCTTCCACCACTTTAGGATATTTAAATCAGTTGTGACCGGATCACAATCATCATCCAAATATTTCTCTAACTCCGATTTTGGTATCCATCTTATTCTCTGCAACTGTAAGAGCTGAAACCCATCATCATATTGTCCCCTGGGTCTGCCCGTGTTTTCACCTAGAATTATGATTTTAAGACATATATATATATATGTATATATATATATGCATATACATACAAGTATATTTAAAAAAGAAAATTAAGAATTGGACGCAGACATAAAGGTGTAATTGGCAGAAACCCCAATAGTTTTGTCTGTGAACAAAACTGGTAGCTACCAAAATGGCCGGTAGCTGCCAGTTTGGATGGACTTAATTTCTCCAGTTAAAGTCAGTCTTATGATGAAATCAATTGAAACAACTTCACAACATTTTTAAGAAGTTGCTATAAACGATTTTCTCCAAAAGCGATTATGGGCTTCTTAACAAGGTAGAAGCAACAAACGAAAATTAAACTTCTTACTTAAAATTAAGGAACAAGGAAGCAAAAGCTGGACTAGACAAATTATCTTATCTAACAAGACCAATCTAATGAAGTAGCATGAGTTCTATAATTCAATTCTCAATGTCTTCAAATGATTCTCATGGAAGCGGCGTTCTGCATTGGTCCTCGCTAACTATGATTATCCACCAATTATCTAGAAGATGTTACACATAATAAAATAATAATAATTAACAGTTTATTGCAGTAGAGCAAATAAACAATAGATAAAAATAAAAATTATGTAAGAATTACGTAAATTTCAACCTTCACCGTTGAATGAAACACGGGAGTTTGAAGAACTCCGATGCTTATGAAACTCATAGTTTTCTTAAAACAGATTCACCCTCTCCTAGGTGCTTTGAGATTCCCGAGCGTCTGTCTCCCATGATACAACGGACACGAGTTGATATGCACAACACTTGCAACACAACTCCGACAAACTCTAACGATATCTTTCTTTAACCACCACAAAAAGGACTCACAAAAATACTTCAATAAGAGAGAATAAAATTCTAAACTCAATTTTCAACTGTGTGTTTCACTCATGAGGGGATCCACTATTTGTAGAGTTTGTGAATGAGTGTAGAGATTTTCACACCTCTTGAACTTCTCCATTATCTCCACTAACTTAGTGGGTTAGTGGCTCAACTCTCCATTTTCTCCACTAAGTCAGTGGGATCATGGCCATGAAAGAAGAAGACTATTCTCCTTCATATTCTTCATCAATTTCTCATTCATCTCTACTAATATATTATTAATAATATGCATTGTAAAATAATGAACCATTATTATTATTATTATTATTATTATTAATATGCATTGTAAAATAATGAATTATTATTATTATTACTATTATTATTATTATTATTATTTTTCCAACAATTCTTTCCTCTGTCCTGCCAAAAGATTCCTGATTCCATACACGCAGCTCAGATTTCAATCTTTTTAATTTTCTACGTAAAGACATCATTCCAGACTGCTCAATTTCTGATGTCCGGGTATTAATAACCAGTTGGCCGAAAGTATCTGCAGTAGAACACATCTTCATATATCTGAATGGCCTGCTGCCATAATGTTCAACATAGTTTCCAAGCTTCAATAACACTGGGCTATGATCTAAAGCTATGCGTCCCAGCAATGTATAATAGCTAGATGGCTGCCAGCGTAGGTAATCCATATTGACCAGAATTCTGTTTAAGAGAGCCCAAGTACGCTGCTTACCTGCAATTGCACCAAGAGAATTGCCTTCCATTGAGTCTGAGATCTTTTAGGCCACACTGATGTATGGTGTTGTTGAAGTCCTGCATAGGGAGAGAGGCCCTCTGACACCCTCCCTCCCTTTCCGCATTCATTCTAATTACATTAAAATCGCCAATTACAAGCCACGGCAGACCGTTTGGTGTGACCCCTTCAAGGTAGCGCCATAATTCCCTTCTACGCACCAGAGAGCATTTGGCATATACAAAGGTGATGACAACCTCCTTCTCTTCACATTTCCAGGATCCAGTTATGGCTTGTTCGTTCTTACTTAACACCTTAAAGTCTCCCTCAACTTTCCACATTATCCAAATCTTTCCAAGTTGTTCACCATGTGTGTCTGAATAGGAAGATACAAGAGTATGTGATAGATATATTATTTTTCTTTCCGGCTGAAAAGGTTCAGCTATGGCTAAAATGCCTATAGAGTGTTGCTTGACCCAATTCTTCATATGCGGCTTTGCTTTCCTTAAACCGCGACTGTTCCAAAACATTATGTCTCTTGTCATTGGTAATTAAATACCTCCATGCTACCTCTATTCCTTCTACCTCCGACTAAACCTTGTAGGATTGTGTACTTCTATGGATCCTATACGCAGGTTTTTGGAGATCCCTTATATCCCTTTATTGGTTTTGAATCATATAGTTTCTTCCTCTAGCTGGTGACTTTAAACTTTCACCTTCTAATTCTATACCATTTGGAATCACTGTTCTGTTCAGCAGGTTCCAAAACCTCCCAACTCCACTGCCAGATTCAGCAAATAAAGGTAGATCTTCCCATGTGACTTTTTCCTCTTCTCTTACTGTAATTTTGTCCCGAGTCCTATCTGGTTAAGGCTCTGCCATCATCATGGATTTACTGTCTGAAGAAAGATCTTTCTTTTTTTTTTTATCCTTTTTGTATACTTGTTTGACAGGTTAGACAGCCTATCTCTGATCATTAGAGGGGATTCTGGACTAAGTTCATTCTCTAAAACCCCAGAGATACCAACTTGTGTGTCTTTTTCTTCATTAGGAGGGGGGGCCTCGTCCACAGGTGGACTAACATCCTGTACTTGCATTGAGAGTGAACATATGTTCTCTTCCATGCCTGCTTGCCTGTCAATATGAACTCCCTCCAAACCTACTAGAGAAACCTGATCACCCTATCTGTTAACTCCAATTCAGTTGCAGACGATATTGGATAAATCATCAACTCCTTGCCCTTATGACTGGCCCCATCAGTCTGCTTTGTTGGCCTAGCCCCTTGTTTACTCAACACCGGCCATGCCCCAGCATCCAATATATGCTCAGTTGAATCAGGTTGGCCCTTCTGCACTTCCGGTATTTTTTTCCACACTTTTGGGTCCTCATGGACTTGGATGGGGTATTCACCCGCCGCAGTCACCAAATTTAAATTTGGAGCAGGATTGTGAAATTCCTTTTTCCGCACCAGAATCCTCACTACATCAAAATCCTGCGTTTCCTCAGAGCTCTCCTGGACCTTTATCAGTTTCCCGATTGGTACAACAATTTCAGTAAAGATCCGTGTAGTCCAACATTGGATTGGGACCCCCGTCAGCCGCATCCACCTATCATTTGGGTGCATCGCCGCCTCGGGTGATCATCGACGGAGATTTACAAGACCCAGTTGTTGCCACTTGATAGGCTCATTCAGAAAGTTTAGTATTGCCGTCTATTTTGTTTCTTGAATCAAAACCTGTGTCCCCGGTAGCAGTGATACTTTCACTCGCTTTAGATCCTTATGTTCCCGGATTTCACGGACTATTTGCTCCCTTGAGACTCCCTGTAGGTTCGCGACCATACAAGTATGAGCCAAGCAGTCTCTTCCACAGTCGGCTCTATGGCAATGGAGATTATATTCTGCGATTTTGTTGGTTTCATTGGCGCTATACGCCGATTCTCTCCTTAGCGACCCAACTTCCCTTTGATTTTGGGGAAGCGAACGACGTTTGCCCTTAGAGACAGATCCCCAACCTTCAGAACTTTCATTTTGGCTAAGGTCATGCCAATAGTTTCTACGATGGAGCGTAACTTGACAAAACCGATTTTTTCCCCCAATTTGTCCAATTTCTTTGGAATTGTAACTGATTATACCATCCCCATATTTACAAAGTAGCCTCTGAGTTCAGCTTCCGTGGTTTCCGGCGGGAAACTAGTAAAGTAGAAAGCCACTCCGTCTTCTTTTAGGATTTTAGCGTCTATCCATGTGCGCTTCCGGGATTTGGAGCTTTCCGCTTGGTGGAAGTCAGCGGGAACCATTGTCCCGGATGGGATAGCATCCGGGACCAGGCTGGCAGTATCCAGCGGCCCCGACTCTTCCACCGCCAATGGGGAAGGCCAGCGGTGGGTGGTGCGCGTGTGCAAGGTGAACAATGAAGTCTAGAGAGAACCAAGAGCAAAGGTGTTAGAGAGGGAAAGAGTCGTTGGATGAAACACAATTTCAGTTACCTTTTTCACATGGCAAAGATTGGATCAGCAAGTAGCAGCAAAATGTTTTGGGACTCTCAGCAGCTGCCAAGGGCAATTAGAGGCCAGCCTAGACTGGATAAATGGGGGCTAGCGAACCTAAGACTAGATTAGGGTGTAGCCTCAGTAGATTGCTGAAGGGGAAGAAAGCAGGCCCCTGTTAGCGAGATTGTAGTGGGTTCCCGCCCAAAAATGGGGTTTCTTTGATTAATGCAGTATGTTTTATCAAAAAAAAGTCTCTACTTGTCACCGAGGTATTTCACGAAGCTTGGTGCTGAATACTATTTTTATTTGCAACATTCTTATTGCAAATACATCAAATGACAATTCTTTTAGCTTTGTGCTAATAATGGACTAGAGCAAAATGACTCTATTAAATTCTAATACTTCTATTTAATGAAGTTGTTGGAACTCAATACATCAAATGACGCAATTCATATTGGGCTGCAACGAAAATGGCCTCTTTGTATAATTATAAGGATAAAGTCGTGTACATCTGACCCCCCAGACACCAACTTAGTTGGTAATATACTGGATACGTTGTGAGTTGTGAGTTGTGAGTTTCTTTAATA
>JAOWBN010242690.1:0-11993 GCA_028565015.1 Pinguicula moranensis | reverse complement strand
AAAACCCTATCACTCAGTTAACACCCAGTTATCCGCATCGCGGGATTACTCATATCCTGATACCAAACGCACCCTAAGAGTATTAGATTATGTTATCACGGATTGAGTTGGTTATCAAGTAGGGGATTTCAATTCCTAACGATTCTGAATTTTAATTATACAAGTTTGGGACGGTTAGAAATAGCAAAGGATTTAATGGATTAATTTGCTAAATTTTCAAAAGAAAAATATTGATGGGATTGGAAGGATTCGAGTTTATTAATGCCAGGGGTTTGTTTTATGAACTGAATTATGGTAAAACGAAAGAACATCACATTTTAAGAGGTTGGTTTGGGATTTACTCTATGGCAAGAGATTACACGTGCCACCAATTCGGATAAATTAGGTTAGAAATTGGGATTCATAATGGGAATAGGTTATTTCCGTTTCCGTCCCAAAAAATTTTGGGAACGAAAAATGGTTTGCACCCGGAGCGAAGTCCCAAAGTTCTGGAAATTTTGGGACTTTGGGAATCCATCATTACCGAATTCTAAATTTTCCTAAAATTAAAATTCAGTACAGGAATAGTTTGTTCTCGTTTTCGTCCAGAATTTTTTTCAGGAATGAAAAATTGTTCTCGTTCCCGGACCATATTCTCGAAGTCCCAATTGGGACTTCGGAATTCAGAAATTCGGGAATTCCCGAATGGCCACCCCTAGGGATGGTTACAAAAACTCTGGATCGGTTTGGATTTGGGTACCTGAACCCTTTTTACATCCCTAATTCCATAGACTTCTATTTTTGTTTTTGTTAAGCCAAATTTCATTAAAAAAAAAAGGAGTATGTACAAGAAGAATAAGAAAAAGAATGCAAAGGGAAATCGAAAAACTGCAACAATGAAACTGTAACCACTAGCTAGGTAACCATTAGCCAGAAACTTTGTGAATGATTTGTATACCCTATCTTTCCTCGTACTCCACTTCTGGTATAGCTACGGGTGATCAGGTACATGGCTCACCTAGCATCATAATAGATCACAAAGCAATTCAGCATTCAGATCATTGTCAATTCCCATTGTAGGGATATTGGTACACAGTTCGATTAAGTTTGGTGAGCTATCCTTGTAATGATGGAAGTGGTAGTACTTCGAGTAACATTTTAACAAATCACAAACAAAGAAAATAGACTAGTAACCTAACTAAGCAGAGTACAGAACAATGCATAACCATGATCAACTGGATCCTTGGCCTAGCTAGAACTTTGTGGCCCACATAGTACTTAAGAACATTCTGGACACAACTGAGATCCAGATTAGGCAGTGTAAGATGTTTCGCAAGGGAAATATTTTAGTTTCTGATTGGTAAACAGCCGTGTGAAAGGGACTGGATGTCTCATCAACAAGGCCCTAGCCTGTACCACATTGAAGGACAACAATAATAAGATAGCACAATAAATATAGGGAGGTATATGTTGTAATGCAAATTGCCCATGTGTTTAGCACTCTCTTATTGACACCAGATATTCTTGGGGAGTCACCATTCTGGAAGTAAACGTATGGAGTTTCTGCTCACAAACATTAAAACATGAAAGACATAAGGCATAAATGTGTCAGCTCAATAAACTATCTCGGAGGCTAAGTATTTATGTGTTGGATTTTGTTACAGATTTGGAGTATAGCAGCATTGATCCAATCCATCAGCTATGCAGGCTGCCATTAGATTCTGAGCTAATCTGGTGACTGCGGAAGTCATTAGTGTAAGCAACAAATGGTTCACCCCTTAGCCTGCATACCTTATAGCCTCCTAGACTTTAGATTGCTACCAAACTTACCAAGCTATACCAAAACTTACACATCCATAGACTTCTATTAAAGATTCCAATTTGAAAAAAAATTGATAGTGCATTCTTAATACAAATTAAAAAATCCTGAGTTCAATATCAATGTAAAGCAAAGATCACACGAAAAAATTGTGTGGTGTCTTACCTTTCAGAAATAAATACTAGGGTAAAAACGTTATCTAGTTAGGGGTGAGAATTGGTTGTCAGAAAGATAGTTTTTCCGACCCCGACAGCGCTTCTAACAATAGACAATCGACGGATGTCGGTTGTATGAGGCGGTGTCTGAATGTTTTTTGGGTTCTAAGAACTTGTCTGTGGCGGGGTCAGATGCGGTTATCCCACCACCGCTCAGCCCGACAAGTTTGTTAAATTAATTAATTAAATAGGTAAAAAATGGAGTAACGCTTTTAGTTTTCACTCGATTCCTTCTTTCTGTCTGACTTTCATTCATTTCACTTTCAGATTCACTATTGACTATGCAGTCTTCACTACTTCAGAATTAGAAACGTTGAAACGGAGTCGAGTCGACACCAACCACCAATTTCGGACGACTATGACCACTGATACCCTCTACTCTTCCACCGCTACACCCGACCACGTTTCTTTTATGTCCTTTAAAGTTTTCAATTTTCAATTTTTGCACCAAAATCCTAGCTATCTTTCAAGTTTCAATTTGTTAATTCATTTTATTTGTTGGTTAATCGTTCTATTTGTTGGTTCAATTTGTTCATCCTGCATTCCATTAGACTAGGGGTGTTCAATTTGTTCATTCGGCTTCGAAATTCCATTAGATTATGGTTGTTCAATTAGAAATTAGTCTTTAATCTCTTATTCACACTTCTGAATTCTCATTATGTATTTCAATTTGCATTATGTGATTCTGCATTCAGTATCAGACATTCGCATTATGTGGTTTCTGAATTCTCATTCTGTGATTTTGCATTCGTATTATGTGATTTCTGAATTCTCATTTTGAACTTTCTTATTCTGATTGTGATTTCTTTTATCTCTTATTTTGATTTCTGAATTATGTATTTGTTGGTCAATTCACGTTGTGATTTTTGCATTTGTTCTATTTGTTGGTCAATTTGCACTCTGAATTCTTGATTTCTCCTATCTGTTAAATATGTTTATTGTGTTACTTTATATTCATTTCTATTTTAGATGGAGGATGAGGAGCACGAGCACCCGGATGATGCTTTACCACAAACTTCGCAACCACCACTGCCTAAAAAAAGAGGAAGATCAGCAACCCTTCAGCTATGTGGGATCATTTCATGAGGATTGAGCCTGTTGTTGATAATCCCATAACTAGCCCACCACGTGTAATTACTATGGAAAGGAGATTGGGATTCATCCGAAGCTTCATGGCACGTCTAGTATGGTATCCCACCACAGGGAGTGCTATGTTTTTCGTAGTAGACAAGCGAGGCTCGGTCCTAAACAGATAATATCGACGCATGAAGCTATGGACGCAAAAGCTTGTATGGTAGGCGATATGAGGCATGACAAGTAAGACAAAAGGGTTCAAGATGGGTCATAGCGGAATTCCTTATGGGACGAACAACCATTTATGTTGGTTGAAAGGGAAGGATTTCATCGCATGATCCACAAGTTAGAGCTTTGCTTTTTGAATATTTCTTGAAAGACGACAATAAAGATGTCATGGGTGGTTACATCAAGGAGAAATAGAAGTTGCTAGAGAAATTGTTGGTGTTGGGGCATAGGATGAGCTTTACACAGACACATGGACTTCGATACAGAATATCACATACATGTGTCAGACAGCTCACTTTATTGATACTAATTGGGTGTTGCACAAACGTGTTATTGCTTTCAAGAAACTAGAGGACCATAAGGGAACTGCCATTCCTAAGCAATTAGAAGATTGTATGGTTTCTTGAGAACTAGATAAGGCGATAGCTATTACAGTTTATAATGCAGGCAATAATGATACGGCAATGGCAGACTTGAGAATATGCCCAAAAAAGCGCTTGACAGCTACACATACACATAGTTCCATCATTCAAGACCACAAAAACTTGCATGTAACTTTGTTGTACTTTAATGCTTAAAATTTAATTGATTAATGAATATTTGTGTTAATACGTATAGGTGAGATGCAGTGCTCACGTGCTGAACTTGATTGTCAAAGAAGGGTTGGATGAGTTGGGACCATCAATTGAGAAAATGCAAGCGTTGGTTAAGTATGTAAAGTCATCGCCCAAAAGGTTGGATACCTTCAAGAGGTACATGGCCAACCGAAGGATAGAGAAGAAGGGTTTGCTACAGTTAGACGTATGCACGAGATGGAATTCTACAAACACCATACTTCGGATTGTTTTGGATTATGAAGTGGTGTTACAAGAAATGGTCGATGAGGAACAAAAGCTAGTTGATTACTTGCAGGCTGATGGAAAGAACTTGATCCTGCATATTCTAATTGGATTCAAATCAAGCATTTTGTGATTTTCCAAAAGATTTCTACGATGTCACCCTTAGGTTCTCTGCATCAAACATTGTTTGCACATATTTTCTTCCAGGTAATAAGATTTTAACTTTGTAAAGGTATAATTAATTGTGTTTAGCTGCATGAATATCCTCTCATCTAACCTGTTTAGTTGTTTGTATGTGTTGTGTTACACTGGAGGTGGCACAGGTAGAGAGGCAGCTTGTTCACTATGCTAAGAGTGATGATCCATTTATGAGCTAGATGGCCAAGAGCATGCATGTCAAGTTCGAAAAGTATTGGGGAGCCCTCTCTTGACTGGGTACATAACCCCAACGATCTATCTCGCATAGGCCACTTAACAATTTCTTAATGATTGCTACCCTCATAGATCCACGAGTTAAAATAAAATGGTTTGCTTGGTGGTTTGCACAAACCATGGAACAAGACAAGAGAGCTATTGCATATCGGTTTGTTCTGAGTGGTATTCAATAGATCTTTGCCGAGTACAACAAGTTGTACAACAATTCAACCTCAATGAGAATACAGTGTGGACAAGTGGGGAAGCAATGTTTGGCTTTGCTGGGTGTGACAATTTCATGGACCCGATGAGAAGAGTTGAAAAGAAGTCGAAGCTTGATATATATCTGGATAATCCATGCCTACTGGCATCAACAAAGCTCGACATTCTAGGATGGTGGAAGGGCAATGAGTTTGTATATCCAGTTCTAGCGCAAATCGCAAGACACATGCTTGCCATACCTATTTCCACTGTGCCATCTAAAGTCGTCTTCAGCATCGGGAGACGAGTATTGGATTCTAACAAAAGTTTGTTGGCTCCCACCACCATTAAGTCACTAATCTTAGCCCATAATTGGTTGAGGACCTCTACCGGAATAGAGACAATGAACGGTACCGAGTATCCTAAATGCTACAAGGTTGAGATAGATAACAACCAAACTTGTATTATTCGTTTTTATTGCTCTACCATGTCTCTAAATTTGTTTTATTGTGATATGCAGGGTCCCACCAAGATCCTCTAGAATTCATGAACCGTTTTGTACCTTGAGTTAGTGATTCGATTCAATTCAATTCTCGTTTTGTGGTTTCAATTTTTGGGATTATTCATTATCTGGTTGACTGAATTTGAAAACTTCTATTTGTGACTGAATAGGTATTCTTGTATATGTTTTGCAACTGCGAAAGAAATGCTCGAGGAAGCTGATTGATGACCAATTTTATACCTATTTAATGTAGATTATTTTGGTCTAATCTGGCTCAGTTTCGATTGGAGAACGTACTTTATATATCCATTTCTCAAGCTTTGACAGGAACTGCTCATTTAATGCATATCTAAGGGAAATGAAGAACAAAACCCTAAACCCTATGAATCCGAGTCACAGCCCCAACTTGTTTTAAATGATTTTGCATGGTGGCGCCTAAACACATCTAACATGCACTAAAAATTTTTAGGCGGACGATTTTACCTAACTTTCTCCATGCTTTCGATGGAAGCTACCCAACGTGATATAAAAGGCACAAGAACATTTGAAAGAGAAGTTTGGGAGGAGTTATGGAGACCCAGAGAAACAAGGGTTTTGGGGTAATGCCTGTGAAAACAAGCCAAAGGGAATTTCTTTCAACATCTTTGTGAGGTTATGATAAATCCTTGTTGTTTGTTTTTTAGTGTGGCCCTTGCTTTAAGCATGGACTAAACCTCTTGTCTAGGGCACAATGTAGCCCTTGACGAACTCAGGAGATCATAATATGTTTAACTAGTTTTAACACTAATGATGTGCTTTATTTTTCGTTTTCCATCTGCCCTTATTTGGCCAACTTTGGTAGGTGTAGTAAACGTAGTGGGAGGTCGAGAGGCACAAGCTATGTTAGGCATTGCAAAACCCACGTCAATTGTCATAACATGAGAATGACTATAGGATTGATACTAACAAGTTTGGATTACCTGAGAGAAAGGTCTTTGGTTTACTTAAGTGTGACATTTGAGGGGTGCACATTAGTGAATCAAAGAAGGTTGTTTATTCTCGAGAGAGATTTATGTCCCAAATAGGCGAATTCGGTAGGCACTAAGTTAGAGTTGAAACATAGTAAACCATCTATAAACTATTCTAAGGAAGTCAAGTGGTGAAGTTGAGGTCCCTAGATGATCTAGTCCCGGTATCTCTCTTAGTACCCTAGAATTTAGTTAGTAGTACTTTGTTTATGATCATCTCTGTTTTAAAAATACAACTTAGTTAACAACTCATGAATTTGTTTGTCCAAATTGTATGAAACCCGTTAATTTGGGTGCTTGTTAATTACAATCCTCGTGATACGATACCCCTCTCATCATTTGGTTACTTGTGCGACTTGTGCATTTGTAAGATTACAACGCAACACTGATCACTTGGAATTGGAAGCTAAGATCCATTTTATTTTGAAGACTTTAAAAGTTTCTTTTTGTGAATCGAATTTATAGTTATGGAATATAACATTGCATGATTTATAGGTGTTTTATGACTGAATTATTAATGGAAAATGCAGTAGGTCTCTAGGTGTTATTAATTTTTTTAAAATTTTTATGGCTTATGTCGGGTGCCAGTGGTTCAACCTCCGACACCAGCATCACTGGTAATCGACACAAGGCAGTTGTGGTTGTGGCGGAAGAAAAATGTATGTATTTATTTTAATATATATATATATGTATGTATTTTAATTCTATAATATTTAAACTTTACGTTTGTATTTGCGGAACTGGCCTCTAGGGTAGGTGCCAATTTGTGGTTTTATCTTTGATTTTCGAAATTCCATTTTGTACTTTTTTA
Source organism: Pinguicula moranensis (assembly GCA_028565015.1). Taxonomy (NCBI): domain Eukaryota; kingdom Viridiplantae; phylum Streptophyta; class Magnoliopsida; order Lamiales; family Lentibulariaceae; genus Pinguicula; species Pinguicula moranensis. Next base: position 4,904 of record JAOWBN010242690.1, on the reverse strand, counting down.
TAGGGTAAAGCAACCAATTTTATGTCCAATATGTGATGTTTGGTTGCAGGAGTCCAATTTCAAAAATCAAAGATAAAACCACAAATTGGCACTCCAGTTAAATGAAATTTGATTTGTCGTAGTGCACACATGTCCAGCCCGTCACGGGATATCCATTTACCACCCAATTTCAGTAAAGACATTCCCGATCAAATGAATCGTGCAGTCGGGAATCAGTTGAATGTCCGATTTGGTCACACTTTGACGGGACACATAGGCGATTTTCCTTACGTTACGATAGAATTTTGCAAAAAAGGCACGGCTAAGAAATGGCGCGGGAGATCTAAGTGTTATTTCCGCTCAAGAATTTACTGATCTTGGTGAATTCTAACTTTCTCCACTTCTCCTCATATTATTTGTGGATTATATTTTTTCTAGGGCAATTTTATGTTTTGGAAGAATTTCCAATGCATGCTCGAATTGTTCATAGTTTAGCTGATCTATGTGTACTGTTCTGTAGTTAGGATCCGGACGTGCTTATTCTCATGCGTTAATTTTATCTTGATGGGTTTTCTCTTTTCTTTTGGCTTTGGATCTTATTTATTAGAGAAGTGATATAGGACAAGAATTATAGGCGCGCCAACTTAAACGCATCACAATCATTCATTCATGTTGGGGCCACCAACTTAAACACATCACAATCCTCCATTTATATAGGTCCCACTATTTCTTGTGTTTCTTGTAACAAGAATTCTTGCGCTATATCATTTCTTTATTTATTATTTGGGTCGGATGTGGTCAATTTGCAAATCACTGTATGAGAGAGAATTTTGATTTTGGGCTGGTATTAATGGAAAAGGATAGAGGCTCCGCCTCGTTGGCCAATTGACTTCTATTGTACTTCTTCTACTCCCTGTTCTTCTATGCGAGACAATTCTTCTACTCCTCATTCCTTTAAAGGTTGGGCTGGACCCGTAAAGGGCACAAAAACTGGAAAAAAAACTAGCCCAATTCTGGATTTTGAATCCCAATCTACTCGAGATGCGCCTTCTCGAACAGCACACCATGATGTGACATGTGACTTGACACCACCCGTCACTGTCACTGTCTCTTCTCGACACAGTGACATGTTGAGGCCCCTAATTTGTGCGTGGGGGTTGATCTTGGGTGACGAGGCCACGCGTGGCCGTTAAACTGCACGTGGGCAGCAGGAATGGAGGGTCGCAGGGAACGGCTCAGCGGTGGCCCGCTCCGGGGATGGCGGGACGCGCTGAAGCAGCAACGAAGGTGGTCAGCCGCGTAGAGGAATCGCGGGGGTCTCTTTGGGGACGATGAGCCGAGCAGGGCGACACTGGCAGTGAGTCTCACTAGGTGCAGCATCGACGGTGGGCCGCACAGGGGAGGCAGTGGCAATGGGCCGCAATAGATGCGGAACTGGTGGTGGGCCACAACACAGGCGGCCCACCATCGGTGGGCCGTATAGGGGAGCTCGATATGAGAGATCTGGCGGTGGGCCGAGGTGGACGGTGGATGGTGGACTTCAAGGGGATAGTTGATCACATCAAAGAGATACAAGCCGCCGGGATCTGGTAGTGGACGGACTGGGGACTCCAGAAAATCACTAGATATGGTTGTTTCTGGTCATGAGCGGGTGGTAATGTCGGTGATTGGCAGGAGACGGAAGAGATCAATGGGAGAACGGCAGAGGGAGACAAAGGGACGCAGGAAGAATCTTCGCCCCTCCATCCGCTGAGCTTGCTACTGGACAGGTGACGACACGGGGCGGCAGGAGGTGGGAGAGTGGCGCGGAGACCGATGGTCTCCATCGCTCGGATTCTAGAGAGAGGCGAGAGCCTCTCTCTCTAAAACATGTTATCTACCTAATTAAGGTCTTGTTGTTTTATGTCATAAGTATTTTTTTTAAAATATATCCAATTTTTACTTTGGTCTCTAATTGCAATTTTTTTTTAAATAATTTTTTTAATGTTATTTCTAATTACTCCTTTCTTTTTAACGTTTTTAAATATTTATTTTGAAAGCTTTTGAGCTTTTTAATATTATTATTGTAAAAAAAAAGTTTATCATATTAAAGCTAACTTGGCAAACACTCCCAAACTTATTAAGAGAATGTGAAGCAATAGGAGATATACACTAAAAGTACAAAAAAGAGCATAATAGGGATTGAACTAGATTATTTTAAGTTGCAATAAAATGATTATGTGTCAAAAATAAATCACTAGGTTGACCTATTTAATATTTAAGCTGGAAATATAACATGGTGGTCTAAAATTGATTTCATTTGAACCATGAGGAATTGTTGATGTTAGTACTCTAGTGATCATTTTCAATACCAAAACCCATATGCAGTTCCAGTATTTCCAGCATGAACCACTCAGTAACCCAAATAAAATTGTCATCATGATACACAAGTCGGGCTTTATACATTTCAATAGTACTGTCTATCAAATACTTCACATTGAAAACTCATTTGCAGCCAACAGTACGTTTCCTATGGGAAAGCGCCACCCACGTTTGATTGCGCTGAAGAGCATCAATTTCAACTTTCATGGCAGTCACCCTTTGAGAATTATGTAGTGCTTCATTGACGGACCGAGGGATAGAGGCCGAGTCAATTGCACTTATGAAAGAATGATGGGATTTGGGCAGACCCTACTAGGAGATATACTTGGAAATAGGATGGTCAATACAACATGTAAAAGTCAAACGATCTGGCTGACGAGCATATGTATACGGTAGAACTGGATATGGAGGAGTAAGAATGTGAATAAGGATGAGGAAGAATGGGCAGGTCTTCCACAACATTCCGAAAAATGACATCCAGAGAGGGAACAGAACTTGTGAAAAATGGCACAGACTCCAAGAACATGACATCCAAAGAGTAATGAAAATAACGAGTGACAGAATCATATAACCAATGCCTTTGACATAGAGGAATACCCCACAAAATGCAAACAACCTTATCATAAAGTTTAGTACAGGCAAGACTTCAATTTTGGACAATGTAAGTACACTCAAAAACCTAAGGAACAATTGTGAACAACACGCTACCCGTGTTAAGAACATGAAGGCGGCCTTACCATATAGGACACGATTAGGAGTTCGGTTAATAAGGTAAGTGGAGAACAACAATGTGCCAGAAAGTCTTAGGCACCCACATACCTCAAACAAGACACCAAACAATAGACATAATATGACGATTATTGCGTTTTGCCAAAACATTACGCTCATGAGTATAGGGAAAAGTGAGCTATTGAAGAATGTCACATTAGTTAAGTTCGGACCTGAATTCATATGAAATATATTATCTACCATTCTCGGATCGAATGTTATGCACCACGGATTGCAATTGGGTTTTGACCATTTTGTAAAAAAGTGCGAAAATAGGAGAGAACTTTAGATTTCTATTTTATGAGATAAACCCAGGAACAATGCATATAATTATCGATGGATGTGAGATTATAATGATAGTGTGAGAAGGCCGTGGCAGGTAAAGGTCCCCAAATATCAGAATGAATAGGATAAAAAAAACGCTAGGTGCTCTGTGCACGTGAGGAATGTAAGAAGTACGGGTAATGCTTAGACAATTCACAAACCACACTGTGAAAATAAAAATCCTTGCAAACTTTATTCAAAGTGGGGAACAACCAACATAAATACAAAAAAATTGTATGCCCTAGACGAGCATTCCACAAACCTTTTGTTTGGGAAGAAAACATAACCATGTAAGGTTGGAAAAGCAGAGCCATGAGATGATGGCTTGAAACGAAGAAGGCTGATATTGTGGAGGATCACCAAAGTAATAGAGACCGCCACGTTCACGCCCTGCCAAAACTCTTCTTTGTATTCAGGTCCTACATATAATAATAGTGAGGTAGAAAAACAACAGCACAATTGTGATCTTTAACAAAACGATGGACACGAAGAAGGTTATAAGAGAAATTGGGAACAAAATAAATAAATGAAAGAGTGGTGTGAGGAGACAATTGAACATCACTTTGACTATTGAGGATAATGAAAGACCCTTCTACAATATGAACTAACTCATTTATGAAGGTTAGAGATGGGCATTTTAAACCGGAAATCGGCTAATCCTCGGTTTTTGGACCGGCTAAAATCAGAGATTTGAATAAAAAAATCAAAAAAATTAAAACTGCCGGTTTTTGAATGTTCAAGCGACCGCAATATTTTTCAAAAAAATATATTGTTTTGGCTGATCAAACGGCGGTTTTCCGGCAAATTTTAGGCAGAATTCCACCGAAAATATTTAATAATTAAAAAAAGGGGGGAAGGGCCTGCCGCAAACCCGGTGGAAATCACCTTTTCTTTAATTTTTCTTTTGTTATGTTTTAGGCCTTTTTTAGGATTTAAAATGAAATTTATAAACTTAAAAATTTAAAACGTATATAATTTCTTAAACGTATATAACTTCTTAAACGTGTATAGCGAAAAAATTTATAAAGTTTACCAAACTATTTATAACTTAATTAATACTTATCAACTTTAACGTATATTATATATGAATATAACTTATAAAATTTAAAAAACGTATTAAAACGTATGTAACTTATAAAAATTATAAAATTAAAAAATTTATATAACTTATAAAACTTAAAAACGTCCGTAACTTATAAAAATGAAAAACGTACAAAACTTGTTAACTTATAATTGATATACTTCTATAGAATTATTTATTTTATTTTGTCAATTTGTTTTGGATTTTTAGGTTTTTTAAGATTCAAAACTTATAAAATATATAACACTTAAAAGTTTATATAAAGTTATTAAATTTATATATAAGTTTATAAATTTTACAAATTAATAAGTTTGTAGATAATACAAGTTATATAATTTTATAAGTTTTGAAGTTCTATAATTTTTATAAATTTATTAATTATGTCATGTTT
>JAOWBN010242679.1:0-11995 GCA_028565015.1 Pinguicula moranensis | reverse complement strand
TTTAAATAGACCTACTTTTTTTTATTTTTTTTTAATTTTTTTTTCCTGGGGGGCCATGGCCCCCCAGGTCCCCCCCTAGCTCCGCCCCTGACCATAACCACGGCTGGCCCGAAACCAAAATTTTAGGGTAGATAATTTTTTTTGGGCATAAAATTTTGGGTTGGCCAAAATATTTTTTGGGGGTGGACCAATTTTTTAAAAGAAATTTGGGCTCATTTTTTTTTTTTTTTAAATTGGATGGACATCATAAAAATTTAAGTTTGGGCCGACAAAAACTTTGGACCGAAGCCCGTGCTGGCTCATTAGGTCCGCCCTTACCTTTAACCAATTTGTCATTGTGTGTGGTTCACCTACCACCTCCCATCAATATAGCAACACCACAATCGTACCTTAATCTCCTCCACTAGCTCCCATCCATATATTTTGTCTCGTTCTTGAACACCTGTCAATTTTTCTCAGCCAAATGGCCCATATCGTACGCTCCGACATGCCGGACCATATCAACATCCCATCTTTATTCCTCAACAAGGCTCAGTGCTGCTCAAAGTGATCACTCACTGTTGTTGGCATGACCCGATGGATACCAAACCAATTGAATAGCTCACTCCAAATTGCCAAGGCATTATTTAAGCAATGTGTCATTGTAGGGTAACATACTCTAGGCTAGGTCCAGGATTAAAATTTATCTTTGAATTGAATTTTTTTGGTATAACCGTATGTTATAATTTTGATCACATCTATACTCAAAAAACACGATTAATAACTTCTTGGAATGAAAAACTTGAAAGAAAACTAAAACAAAAAAGGAAATGCAAACAATGTAAGTCTTGTGGTTCATCGGAGAATAAACCTCCGACTACGTCCACATTGAGTTTCTAAATCGAATGCTCGCTACCCTTGTATATTATTCCACCGAACAAATATCGTCATATCCAAATTACAACACTCAGAACTCTCTCAAACACAAATCCTCAAACCAGATCTCAAACGCGACGAACAAACTCGTTGTAGAAAAAGTAATAACAGGTCATTTTGGATCTAACACTGGCAGAATCACAGCCTGAACACACGAGGAATCAGAAAAATAGAGATTTGCTCTCAAGAAAACCTCTCTAAGATCTGAGAAAAAATGAAGGGTCTCGACGAATATAGAGGGAATGTAAATCTAAATTATGTAAAAAACTCAACGCTTTGATACTTAAATATCATGTCACCATTTGATCTTCTCGATCGGACTGATAAACTTTATTAGTCCCAGCCCACCACCGGACTCGAGCCCCAAGTGTAGGTATGCATAAGGGCCAATTTACAAGTGAATGTTGGATACTCTCATAAAAATCTTAGTACCATGGTGATTGATTGTAATCATACATTTTTTTATAAGTTGGTTTACAACTCTTTCCATTACCCGTGTGGGATATTCCAACACTTACCTTCAAGTACAACTAGGCACACTATGTTGAGACTAGACTTTCATGGGTTATTTAAACGAGCCCAACTTTAGGCCCAACATACTCGAATTTACCCCCGAACCAACAAGCGAAACCACCCGCACCTGAACCCTGAACTTGGTTCTGATACCATGATAAACTTTGTCAAACCCATCCCATCACCGGACTCGGGTCTAAGTGGGAGTGCGCATAAGGGCTAACTTACAAGTGAATGTGAGATACTCTCATAAAAATCTTAGTACCAAAGTGATTGATTGTAATCACACATTCTCTTATAAGTTGGTTTACAGCTCTTTCCATAACCTGTTTGGGATATTCCAACATCCACCACTGTTAGGATTTGGATGGAAAGCGATGGAAAGCACGAAGGGTTTAATCGACAAATTCAATGGAACCAATTTTGATTTCTAGAGATTGCAGATGGAAGATCTTCTATATCAGAAAAACTTTCACGATCCCTTGTTGGGAGTGAAGCCAGAAACGATGAATCGAGATGTCTAGAATCTGAAGGATTGCCATACACTAGGTTTGTTTTGCCTGTCACTAGCAAGGAACATTGCCTTCAACATCGTAAAAGAAAAAAATGATTGCAGGAGTTCTGAAGTTCTTATCAAACACGTATGAGAAGCCATCGACAATGAACAAGGTATACCTGATGCATCGTTTGTTCAATTTGGTATTGTCCGAGAGTGGATCTATTGAAGATCACATAAACAAATTCAACATGATTATCAGCCAGTTGAGTTTCAGTTGATATCGAATTTGATAATGAGATTAGAGCCTTATTACTTATGTCTTCGCTACCTGAATCGTGAGATACAATTATTTCCGCAATTAGCAGTTTGTGTGGATATGAGAAGTTAAAATTTGATGAAGTCTGAGATATTGTCCTGAGCGAGAGTATTCGTAAGAGGAAAATTGGTGATTTGTCCGGTAACACACTCAATACATAGGGTAGGGGCAAAAATGAAACCAAGGGAGGCCAGAGTAAGCATGGTCGCTCAAAGTCGAAAGGGTGGAATAAATCGAAAGGCAAATATGTAGTCATTTGCTGGAACTGTGATGAGAAAGGCCACATGAGCAGAGATTGTCCCGAGGAGGTAGAAAAAAGGTTCAAAACAGAAGTTCCAAGCAGATGCTGATTCTATATGTCTTACAGATGATAGTTCAGATGCCTTGATCCTCAGTGTGGACAGTCAAGTTGAGTTGTGGATACTGGATTTTGGAGCATATCGAGTTCTACAGATTGCAGGAAGAGAAAATGTGTGTATCCAAACTGCAGGTGGCAGAGCGTGGAAGTTGGAGAATGTTATATATATTTCTGACTTGAAAAATTTTTTGATTTCAATTTGTCAGCTGGACAACTTGGGTTATAAATCAAGATTCGGTGGCGGTCGCTAGAAGGTTGTTAGAGGAGTAATGGTCATAGCAAGTGGTGTACGAACAGATCCTTTATACACCACTGCTGTTGTTGTGAGTCTTGCTATAGTTACGGACAATATATTGAGCTCGAGTTTGTGCCATAACAAACTCGATCACATGAGTACGAAGGGGATGCAAATGCTAACTTCGAAGGGTTGCCTGAAAGAGTTGAAATTTGTGGAGAATGGATTTTCTGAGAGCTTTGTTTTGGGAAAGCAGATGCGTGTTAGTTTCACAAAGACCAGCAGAGAATAAAAAGCAACACGATTGGATCTAGTGCACTCGAATGTATGGAGACCATTTTCTATCCCTTCTATTGATGGCTCGAGATACTATGTTACTTTCCATTGACAACATCAGTAGGAAGGTATGGGTTTACCTTCTGAGACACAAATCTGATGTGTTTGCCACTTTCAAGAAGTGGAAGACTGAAGTTGAAAATCAGACTAATTGAAAACCAAGTGTTTAAGGTCAGATAACGGTGGAGAGTATGATTCTGCAAAATTCATCAAGTACTGTGCTAATGAGGGAATCAGATGTACCGGGACAATTCCTGGTAAGGCAAGACATAATGGTATTACTGAGAGAATAAACGGAACGTTAAATGAAAGAGCAAGAAGCATGAGATTAGATGTTGGTTTGGCAAAGATGTTCAGGGCATAAGCAATGAGCACCGCAGCGTATTTGATAAACAGAGAACCATCAGTTCCTTTGGGTTTCGAGATTCCAAAGGTAGTGTGGTCTGGTAAGGAGATTAAATTGGATCACCTGAGAACTTTTAGATGTGCGGCCTATATTCACATTGAGTTAAAGAAGAGAGATAAGCTTGATGCAAAGGATTTGAAGTGTTATTTCATTGGATAGGGTTCTGAAAAATTTGGCTACAGAATGTGAGATGATCAGAAGAATAAAATTTTGAAATACCGTGATGTGATATTTGATGAGAGTGTCCTGTATAATGACAGTTTTGGGGCAAAGTCTGAAAATACAGAAAAAGTAAGTTGAGGTTGAGTTGCAAGAAGTTTCACCTGGCGATGCTGCGGCCCCACAACAAGAATATCCAAAAAAATTTGATACAGAATCAGAACATGAGCCAATCACATCAATGATAATCTTGAGAATCTTCGTTGGATTTGATCGGAGAGAGGATGATGAATAGTATTCCCGCGGCGGATAGTGCAAGAGAAGTGACAGATCCTTGTGGTCACAAACAATGAGGCAGCCAACGCGGAGTGTCTCCTGTCACGTGGCGACAGAACGAGTGGAACAACCACTGGTGATTCGAAACTTCCAACTTCCTCTACAGAAACTACTTGCCGATTATTCTGAATAAAACAACTGAAAATCTGTACCCAGTTTCATTATCATACACATCAAAATAAAAAAGGAATCATTCATCTACAAATACAATCTCGATTGTGTCATATTTGTTCATAGAGGAATCACTATAACGAACTTAAAAGCTACAATACTGAATTTTTGCATGAGTAGAATAGAGTACCGATTGGAAATCAACTCATGTGAACCTAATAGCGATCGGTTTTTGCCAAGAATCGCCAGAGAAGAAGAAGAAGACACTAACAAAAATTAAACCGCTGTGTATACTCAAGAAGGAAAACGAAGATAAAACTAATAAACGAACTTTACAAGTGGATACAAAATTGTGAGCACTAAAGTAGTGAGAAAATTGGGGGATCACATCAATAAAAACTTCTATTTCCATTGTAGAGCATCCAAAGTGCTAAACTGTACACATGCACATACTCAAAACATCAACTTGATACAACTAAAAGGTGACACTAAGCAAAGGAGGGCCCAACCCATTTGAGGGTGAGTCAATGTTTTTTGGGAATAAAATTTTGGGTTGGCCAAAATATCTTTTTGGGGTGGAACAATTTATTTCAAGGAATTCGGGCTTCTTCTTCTTCTTTTTTAAAAATTGTGTGGGTATAATAAAAATTTAAGTTTTGGCCGACGGTACCTCGGGCCAAAGCTCATACTAGCTCATACGTCAGTCCGCCCTTACCCTTAACCAATCAGTTAGTATGTGGTGCTTCATCCACCACCTCCCATTAATATAACTAACACCACAATCGCACCCTAATCTCCTCTACTACCTCCCATCCATATATTTCGTCTAATCCTTTAACACCTGTCGGTTTCTCTCAGCCAAATGGCCCATATCCACTCCCAGATGCCGGTCCGGACCATATCAACATCCCATATTTATTCCTCACCAAGGCTCTGTGTTGCACAAAGTGATCACTCACTGTTGTTGACATGATTAGATGGATACCGAACCAATTGTATATAACTCACTCCCATTTTTTTTAAATTAAAAGACTATATATAAATGAACCCCGAATAAGGCCGGGAAGCCTTTACAGCCGATTCCTAGCTACCTTATAAAATCGAGAAACGACTTTTCTATGCATTACATGCGGATATAAGGCAATCCATATTTTTCCAATCTCAGCATCCCTCTTGCTCTCCTTGGGAGTTGGTTGGTGGAAAAGCCTCTGAAAGTGTAACCCGTAGCCCCCATTTTTGCAAGGAAGTCTGCAACTGAATTGTCTTCTCTGTATCGATGTTGAGCTCTCACTCTCATCCCAATTCTGACTTTTTTGAATTCTTCCCAAAAGTCCCACAAATACCATAGGTGGCATTGGTTCTTGTGGATCCACTCCACTAATATTTGTGAATTTGTTTCTAGCATTACATCCAGCCATCCTTCCTCCTTACAGATGCACAGTCCTTCTATGGCTGCCTGAAGTTCAGCAGCATTGTTTGTGCCTTGTGCCAAAGGCGCCGTAAAAGCTGCCAAGCAGTCCCCAATTGAACTTCTGATAATACCGCCTCCACCTGACGGGCCAGGATTGCCCAACGAGCTACCATCTATGTTTAGTTTAACCCACCCAGCCGGAGGTTTCTTCCAAAACGATCACCTTTGCTCTTCCTGATGGTCTCCATTTCGGTGTAATCTCCAGCTGAGCCATGTACTCTCTATCATGGATCTATTGCTTAAACTTAACATTATTCACTTCTGAGATGGCTCTGATGATCCGCCTAGCCTCCCTCCAGACTTGGTTTGAGTTTTGGTGTGTCTCTTCATATCTAGATTTGCACCTACAAGACCAAAGGACCCATGTTATCACAACTGGAAAAATAGCAAGAAGAAAATCTGTTAATCCTGCTTTATGTGTTATCTCCCGCCATTGAATTATCCTGCCTCTCTAGGTAATCGGATGTTGGAATCTCACTCCCATTATCATTGCCGCTCTATTCCAGATGTCCTGCGCCATCTCTCCACCTGACAGGATATGATCCATTGTTTCTATCTGTCTCCGTGCGCAGCTGTTGTAGATAGAGGCTAACCAGACCCCCTTTTTTTTTTTATCAGGTTATCATCGGTTGGCAGAACCTTTTGCCAAGCTTTCCAGCATATCAATGACATTTTTGTTGGTAATCCCTTATACCATAAGGACTGCTCCACCTTATTCACTTTCGATCTGCATCTAATCACTTCGCATGCTGATCTAAGGGAGAATTCAGCATCTTGTTCAGGCATCCAGATGATCCTATCATTCTTTGCGGCTGCCCCTGGTGGATTCAGGGCCTAGATCTCACCACTAATGTAATCCCCCACTAACTGGCCTAAAGCTTCAGCATCCCATTGTCCTCCTATAGTAAGATCCTTTACCTGGACATTCCTCCTTTCCACCTCCTGTACCCTGATTGCCAGCCAACCCGAGCTTAGCCACTTGTCAAACCAAAAAGAAGAATTTCCTCTCCTCATAACAAACTTGCTCTGCTCAGCCCCTTCATCTCTCATGAGCATTGCATATTTCCAAAACCTTGAGTCTTGAATCCTTACATTTCTAACCATCATATGATTATGTCTATTGTATTTTGTTCTGAGGTACCGTGTCCACAGGCTATCTTCAGAAATCAGTTTGAAACATAGCTTCATCGCCATAGCTTTCTGCATATCAGCCATATCTCTAATTCCCAACCCTCCCTCTCCAACGGGTCTGCACAGTTTCTTCCAACTGCGCCAATGTAGCTTCCATTTGCCATCTAGTTCTCCTCATAAAAAATCTGTCAGTGCTTTCCTTATGTCATTTAGGATGCCTCTAGGTAGTTTAAGGACATACATTAAGTGCATTGGCATGCTGGACATCACATGTTTGATCAAGGTTAGTCTCCCCCTTGAGACAACCTTTTTCCTTTCCAGCCTGCCAATTTTTTCCTCACTTTGACTAACAATGGCTCCACCATTTGTCTAGTTAGCCTCCCCGAATGTAGAGGCACTCCTAAGTACACCATTGGCATCACACCCTCCATGTATCCCGTGCAATGCCTAATTCTATGTCTCCTTTCTTACTGATGCACTTGGAGAAAAAAACTATAGATTTGCCTCTACATACACTCTACCCAGACCAAGTGCAGTAAGTGTCCAATTTCTTCTTTAACTCCCTGATCGATCTGATGTCCCTTCTTGAAAAAAGCAGTACATCATCTGCATACATCAAGTGTGAGATAATAGGAGCTTCTTTTGGCTGATGAAAACACTTGATTCTCCCTAGCTGCACACTCCTCTTTATCAGGCGTGATAATGCATCCTGAACCAGGATAAAAAGATAAGGGGACAGAGGGTCCCCTTGTCTCAATCATTGGCTAGACTGAAAGAATCCGAGTGAGGTTCCATTCATTGTTATCGAGTACCATTGTCCTCTTACACATCTCATCAGCAACTCAGTCAGGGCCGGAGAGAATCCTTTCTCCCTTAGCACCTCTTCTAGAAAAGACCAGCACACCTTATCATATGTTTTCTCCATATCCAGTTTGATCATAACATTACCCCCTTCTTCTTTTTATGAATAGAGTGCACCGATTCCTGAGTCAATGCAATGTTATCAAAAATACTTTGTTGTGGGACAAAGGCGCTTTGCTCCTCACTAATTAGTTTGGTCATGTATCCACTTAGCCTTCTTGCCAATATCTTTGCCAACACCTTATACACCACTGTCGACAGACTTATTGGTCTAAACTTGGAGAAACTGTCCGGGCTGTCCACCTTCGCAACCAGTGTAATCAGGTTTGAGAAGAACATTCTAGGAAGTGTAGCTCCTGCAAAGAAGTCCCCGGCTGCTCCTACTAGGTCTGATCCCGTGATCTGCCATGTAAGTTTGAAGAACTCTGAGCCAAAACCATCAGACCCAGGTGCACTATTGCTCGGGATCGACCACAGGGCTTCCCTCACCTCTATCAACGATGGTACCGCACAAAAACTTGCATTATCCAAACTGCTCAGTTTGTACTCCAAAAGGCCCTGCAGATTAGACTGAGTACAATGTATGGGGTTATTCATTTGTGCCTCAAAGTAATCCACAGCCGTTGAATGAATTGCATGTGCCCCAATGATTCTCTCATCATTTCTAACCGCATTTATGCGATTACTCTCTTATTGTGCCTTATTCTGAGAGCATCATGAAAAATTCTGGTATTTTTATCCCCATTCTGCAGCCAGTTCTTTTGCACCATTTGCTCTAATCTATTCACTTCTATGTCTTCCCACTCATGTAGCTCTGCCTTCAGCTCCAGATACTCAGCTTCAATTCCTACTACACCATGGTCTTGCATTCTTTGTTCTATCAGCTCCAGCTTCTCCTCAAGTCTTCGAATATGCAGATGAACTCTTCCATACACCTCTCGATTTCATATTCTTAGAGCCTGCCTCATTCTATTCATTTTCTGCCCTAGGGAGTACAACCCTACCGGTAGCTGCGATGCATTCCACGATTTCTCCACCAGTTGCAGGAAGAGTTCGCTTAACCCCCACATGTTAAGGAACTTGAAAGGCCTCTGCCCATAAGATACCAACCTTTCATCCATGTTCACCCGCATAGGGAAATGATCCGAGGCTCTCCTTCTCAGCAGTGAATATGAACATCTTGGGTTCCATTCCAGAAACTCCTCATTCACCAGGGTACGGTCTAGCTTCGCCCAGGCTCTCCTTATACCAGTTTGTCCATTACACCATGACATCATATTTCCATTATTTTTTAGTTCCACGAATGCACAGTCTTGAATACACTCATTAAATTCTTGCATTGGCCTTATTGCGCGCATAGCTCCACCTTTTCTTTCCTTGTCTGTTCTTATAGCATTGAAGTTACCAAGTACCATCCATGGTGTATCTGCCGACTGGTTATCTCACAGGTATTGCCATAGTGTCCTTCTTAACGGGTACTAGCATTTTCCATATGCCATTGTAACCCAAATGTCCTTATCCTCATACTTCCATATGCCTGTGATGGCTTATTCATGTGTAGACACTACTTCAAACTCTTCCTCTTCTTTCCAAAAAACCCAGAGCTTCCCATTCTTATCCTCATTCGCAACACAGTACGGTAGCTGGATCATTTGGCCTATCCATTTAAGCTTGTTCTCTGTCAAGAAGGGTTATGCTATTCCCATAAGACACACTCTTGCCAGTAATTCCTGATGTTGCAAATATCTGCTTTGTTTATGTATTCCTCTACAGTTCCAGTACAGGGCCTTATTAACCATAAAAACATTCAACATTTGTTGAGCTACCTAGCTATCTTCCTCCTTATCCCTTCAGGATGATTGCCTCTCAGCTTAGTCAAAAGGTGAGCTTCTTCAGCCGTTTGAGGGTTCTGCCTGATCTCTGCACCCCTTCCAATGGTTTCGAATAGTATAATTTTAGCTTACCTTGCACCTACTTCTTGTCCTTCGCCTCATCTTCTGAGAGTGAAGCCTCCCCTTGCGCCATAAAGTTCAACATCCCTGGTTGTTCCGGCTGTCCCGGTGGAGTGATCCTAACCTTTTCATTTGGTATATTCTTGTCAACCATGATCGTATTTTCCCCAGCTTGTAGCTTGGGATCCTCCAGGTTATTCACCTCCTTCTCCTTCCGGTTTTCGCCTATCGATTCACCCTCTAAGCATTGCACATTCTGCATAAAACTGTTGACCTCCTTAACTATTTCAGCTTGGATTTTTTCTTGACACTCCGCTATCTCCCCTATAAATCCTAGGGCCACATCAATCTCCTCAGCTAACTGTTCAGGAACATGGGCAACCAAGATTGAGCTTATGTGTTCCGCCAGAGGCTTCTTTTCCAGGTTTACCGTAACACACCCAGCTAAGTTTGCTAACTTCGTCACTCCAGCTGCGACTATCTGAGTGCTAGACTTTTTTGGGGCAGACTCAGCTAGGTCCCCTAGCATCGTCAACTCACCGGCATCTATCCGAGTGCTGCTCTCCATCCTTTCCTCTATCGTCCTTGATGGGGAGCTCTTCCTGGAGTTAACCTTTCCAGTCATACCTATTACGCTTTCATTCCCACATCATGTCTCACCTAACGCCGGCCACTCACTCGCATTCAACTTCAGTTTCGCAGGTTCTGAGCTGCATCCCAAATTTCTTCGCCATTGTAGCCTTTTCTCAGTTACCTAAATCGGGAACGTTATTGACTTAATCACTAAGGATAGCAAAGGGACCTCCTTCGCCGGGTCTTTCTTCCGGATCAGCAGCCGAATCGAGTCATAGTCTTGAATATCCGTTGCTCGTTACTCAATCTGGATTAGCGATCCTAGAGGCGCCGCCGATTCTTCAAAAAAGCGATGGTTCCATACTTCCACCGGAATTCCAGTGAACCGCATACATCGGTCATTCGGGTGGCTCGCTACAAAGGGCATCCACCTCTTTAGCCCTACCTTGTACCATTTCTGATCCGGTCTACCAAATACCTCCATTGTCACGGTCGACCCAATCTTAATCAGGAGTACCTGGGTCCCTGGAAGAAAGGACACCTCCACTTCTGCCATCCTTTCCCTGCTCCGGATCTCCTTTTGAATAGTTGACCGAGCAACCCCCTGTAGAATTCCGACGAAGCATAGTTTCAGCCATCCAGTCTCCTCCTTTGTAGGTTCAAAATTAATCTGAATGGGCTCTGGATGTTCGTAGCTCGAAGTAGGCTTCCCCACCTTTCGTGTCAGCTCCTCCCTCTCACTCTTTATTTGCCGCGATGAGGGATTCATTTTTTGATAACGAATCACATTTGCCTTAATCGTCCATTCACCAAATCTTATCTCATTCAGACCACTTATTGTCCGCCTGATGCTATCTACTGACTGGAATCGCACGAAACCGAACCGATTGCCAGCTCTATTCAGCTTTTTGGGGACAATGATCGCCTCCACTTTTCCAAATTCCTCAAAAGCCATTTTCATCTCCTTCTGTCCACTCAATCGGGAACTCGAAGAAATAAAAGGTGACTCCTTGCTCATGGAGCGTGGACGCATCTATCCACCTTTTCGCGCTGGCTTGAGAACTTTCGGCCTTTTCTTGTTGTCTCACCTGCTTGCCCTTCTTTCCCACGGTCACGCATGGGCATTCGGTTGCTGTCATCTGTGATGGGTCGCCAAGGACCTGCTTCAATTTGCCAACGGATGGTTCTGATTCTTCAACCTCCATCGGAGGTGTTTGTGCAGTGTGTGAAAGTGCGCAGAAGGATTGTAGAGAGGGACGAGAGTAAAAATTTTAGAGAGAGAAAATGACCATTGTACAAAAAATCGGACAGAACTCACTCCAAATTGGCGAGGCATTATTTAAGCAATGTGTCGTTGAAGGGTAAAGGACTCGAGGCTAGGTACACGATTAAAATGTACCTTGAATGGAATCTTTTTGGTCTAACCGTCGATGGTGCAGAGGAAATTGCCGTATGAGTTGCATTGGTGGGAACAAGGAGCTTCTATTAATGGATTCAACATTCTAATTTTTTTTTTGTTAAACCAAATTTTCATATAAACAAAAGAAAAATATTTGCAAAGTTTACATCCCTTATTTTACATACTCGGTTAAATTGTAAGTAGGGGTGACCATTCAGAATTTTAGTACGAGAATAGGTTATTCCTATTCCTGTCCTGAAATTTTTCTCGAATGAAAAATGGTTCCCATTCTCGCCAAAATTTCAAAGTCCCAAAAAAATTTGGACTTCAGGATTCGGGAACTTGAGAATCCAGAATTCTAAATTTGCCTAAAATTAAAATTCAGGACGAAAATAGGTTGTTCTCGTTCTCGTCCCAAATTTTT
>JAOWBN010242668.1:0-11273 GCA_028565015.1 Pinguicula moranensis | reverse complement strand
CACGAACGGTTCGAAATGACAAAAAAAATTTGTGTTGAATTTTGTGTCAGTGTTTAACACGAGGGTAGTTTGATCATTTTGCCTATTTTCGTGCGTTTCGTACTCTAGTTTTTCGTGCGCTATATCATTTTTCTTATGAGCTCGCTTGGCCTGACCCATTTTATTAAATTTTTATGTTTTAAAATATTGACCGTAATGAAAATTGAAAATGGGCCGTGCTGGGCCAACCCGTTGCCCACCGGGTTCAAAATTTGGATCCAACCCGACAATACAAAAATGGATCATCCCAGCCCATCATGCTATACGGGCTGGGTTGAGCCCATTTTTTGTTTTGGCCGGTGGGCTGGGCCCAACCCATTTAGTCCAACCCAAATGTCCATCTCTAATTGTATGTTAAACCGATTGGTTCATGCGAATCGGCCACCTGTTCGTTATTTAGGATATCGATCACTTCAGTTAATCAGTCGATTCAGACATAATTTTGGCTATTTTTTATTTTTATTTTTTTATAATATCTGGCCAGTTCCAACCGGCGGTAAACTATCAATTTTAGATCACTTAGTTGAACCATCGATCCGATTCCGTTCCAATTTTGTGATTTGTTTTGGACAACAATGTATGTATATAAAGTAACTTAGACATGATAAATATTCCGTTACAAATAAGTATTTGCGCATCTAGGTTAAAAGAAAACTTATCATATCCTGACCGATGTCCGAATAATCTATAATTTTAAAGCCCTGCCTAGATCTAAATGAATTGAGTTGGTAATAATATTTGTTTTTTCTCCACGGACTTATCTTTTGGGACATGCAGAGATTGATCTCTTAAAGTTTTAATCATTGTATGCAAATAATTGGCTATGGGAGCAGCTCATGTCAACTTGAGACATGGCCTAGCAATTGGCATTTAGAGGAAGGGATTGAATGATCGTGGAGTAGGATTGTCCACTTGGTTGTCCTTGCTCCATAGTCTTCAATTTAAACTATTTCATTAAATTATTTTCCCGACAAAAAGATCAGCTTTTGATAGAAATTTTGGGTGTAGTTGAATTTGACACACGCAAAAAAAGATTGAGCTATGTCTTTTTTGGTGATCAATTAAAATTTCCATTGCGCACACAATCTGCAGTTGAAGATGTACAATGCCCCCTAGTTGGGGCCAACCATATCAATTATTATATTCTATCTACTATATTCTATTTAGTATGTTGAAAATAAAACTTGCAAACTCATTAAAACGTTTTAAAATTAATTATTTACACAAATCAGGAAAAATTGCCATGTTCGTATGATATGGGCCTTTGCAAAAATGGGCCTGACCCAATGGGCTTCGGAGTCCATTCACTCATAACGTTTTAGAAGAAATTGGGCAAATTTATTTGTTATATGGCTTTGTATTAAATAAGCCATTTGGGCCTGGACTATTGGGCTTGTATTTGAAGAAGGCTTATCTCGCGAGATGGGCTCGCCTGCCAAACCCGAATCGGAGTCCGGTTAACAGGAGCCATCGATGCAACAATTTCATCCAACGGCCACAAATTGAAGGACACAGATTCATGAATAAACGGTCGATTAATCTGGACCCTTAAATACAAACACAAATCCAACGTTTCTCAGACGTGATCCGCGTCTCAAAGGCGAAACCAGATCCGAGCCATTGATCTCAACCCAATCCAACAGATAAATTCAAATAGCGTGTCTCGTGCAGTGCACCAGATCGCAGCCGTTCGTCATTTGGCTGATCCAACGGTTCCTGTCTCACCTCATGCCTCGAGCAGTGCACTTGATCACAACCTTTCATCATCTGCTTGATCCAACGGCTCCTGTTTCATGTGGTCGCCTCGAGCAGAACAAAGCATCTCAGCCATCCATTTTTGTCCACGATCCAACGGTTGTCCGCTAATTTCGTGCCTCAATTACCCAGCTAAAATTCGGCCGTCCATGCACCAAACAAATCTAACGGCCCGAAATTTGTCAAACTTTTCGACAAATTGAAATAAAATTAGCCGTAGGATCAACAAGATTGAACGGTCACAATTAAAATCAGTAAGATATAAATGCCCAGAAATCACAGAAAATCATACGAAAAACTCATTTTACACTGATTTCTCTCTCGTTTTCTCTCGATTCAACACAATCTCTCTCAAGCGTGTTAACAAAAATCTCTCTGTTTTTTGCTTAAACGTCACTTGATTCTCTTAGTTTTTCCTCAAAATCTCAACTTTTGCAAACTGGAATTTTCGCCTTTTTCTTCAAACGTGTAAATTGTTTTTTCCAAAATGATTCATCCACTCTTCATTTAACGTTAAATTATTATCGTTTTTTAGTAGATCTTCAACATCCGTAATCAAATCTGCATTATTTCGCATTCCGACTCAAACAGAGACATAGTCTCAGATCTCAAGTCGATACTTGTAGATCTGTTACTATATCCCCTTATTTTAATAGTTTAGCTCCTTAGATTATTATTTAGAGGCAACTGTTTTGCCCAAATCTATTTATCTTTAGTGTTCTTTATAATATTTGCCGAGGACATTCAAAAATTGAATAAAGGCTATAAAGGGCTACCGATTCCGGAGCTCAAATGTGGATTAAGGAGATTATACATCTCCCGAACCACGAGCATTATATCTCGTCCCATTATTTTCGGCATTCATTGAATTCTGCAAATTATTATCTTATTGATTATTGTGCTAACAAATTTGACAAGTGCATTTTTTGTACGATCCAGTAAAAACGAATCCTACCAATGGTGCGGTGAGGGGACTTACCGGATCTAAACGACTTCGGCCAGCAAAAGCTGGTGGAGGTAAAATTGCATTTTTTTATCACGCTCGATATTGGCCTTATTCACTGTCTTTATTGTTACTGCATAATTTAGTAATTTTTTTATTATAACGTCACCTACATTATATATCGTCCTTTTGTTTACATTATTTATTTACTATATCGGCTGTGTCCGAAACTGAACTTGGTAACTTGTTAAAAGAGAATCTAAATATTCGCTCGACACCGTTTTTCTATCTGCTATATCGTTAAAAGTGTTTATTCTCTGTTTTTCTCGAATCTGTTTTATTGCCTCTTTGTTAAATTGCTTATTCTCTCTTTCGCTACATAATTAAATTCTTGACTGTCTAGTTACCTGCTTTATCATTAGATTTAATCAATTACAACATCACAAAATTAAGTTACTCGTGCCTAATTGCTATACTTACATATTTTGTTGAAATTTAAGATTTGCATCCCTAGATTTAATTCCTCCAAGTTATCCTTTAAATTAAACTCACGTAACCTGCGAAATTCATATATATAAAATCGAAACTAAAATTTATAAAACTGTAAAATTTTATAAAATTGTAAAATTAAAACTCACATAAAAGATTTAATTCACTCCAGGTTTTACTCATTTTTTAAAACTCTAAGAATTATTTATTCTAACTGTAAAATTAAATATGTATCAAACCTCAAATTACAGTATAACTAAATGAACTTATTTAAACAAAAATATAACCAATTTATTATAAACTCCACATTAATCTCTATAAAATGAATGCAATGGTTGAAGTATCTATGTTCGATGGGAAGGGTGATTTTGAAAGTTGGTCTAGGAGAATGAAAGCCTTGTTGTCCCATAATAAAGTACACTATGCACTAAGAGAAGATTTAAAAGATTGGCCTGAAGGGGCCAAAAATAATGCTGACAAAATCAAAGAAGAAGCATATAATTTACTTATACTTAATTTATCAGATAATGTACTTCGAAAAATAGACATTAAGGAAGAAAATGCATTAATAGTCTAGAATAAATTAAAATCAACTTATGCATAAAAAACTGCACCAAATCTAATAAAAATAAAAGGATCTCTATTCTTCTATAAAATGGATCATTTAAAATCTATAAAAGATAACTTAGATGAATTCTTTAAATTAACTCAAACTCTAAAAGGCACAAATCATGAACTAGATATGATAGTTTATCAATGATACTACTCAATTCTTTAACCGAAGACTATAATATAGTTAAAAATGCACACAAATATGCTAAAAATGTACCCGATCTTGAAACTATAATGACCGGACTCAAAGATAGAGAACAAGAATTAAATTAATAAGAAAACCAACAACTGCTTTCTATGTAAACACTTAACCAGAATCGAGTAACCAACATGTTAAAACCTATACCCAAAACAAAAGTAGCAAATCAAATACCAACAATAGAGACGTATCCTCATGGCACCTAAACGAAAAAGGAAAAATTTATTGTAAATATTGTAAAGAATTAGAACATACCATCACAAATTGTTATAGGCTAAAATACAAAGAAAAACGATATGCAGAATCAAATATAATTACAACTCCACAAATCAGTAATAGTAAAAATGACTGTGAAGTACTTTTTGTATCTTCTTATTTATCAGAAGCCCTCATTGCTTCAAATGAATCTTTAGGAAATGATTGGGTCTTAGATAGTGGATGTACATATCATATGTGCCCACATAAAGAATGGTTCGAAAATTTAGATCAAACTAAAAAAGGTTTAGTATACATGGAAAATCAAAATATATGTAAAATAGAAGGAATTGGTAACATTAACTTGTTAGTTTTAGGTAACAAGAATGTTAAGATAACGAATGTAAGATATGTTCCGGATTTAAAACGAATCTACTTTCTTTAGGTGCCTTGGAAGAAATAGGTTGCTCATTTGTAGGGAAGAATGAAAAATTAACTGTCTTTAAAAATAATAAACCTGTTTTAAATGGTATTAGAAAAAATCGTTTATATATATTAAATGGAAGATTTTGTGGTCAAATTGAAAATTGTAATTTTGTTCAATCATCCTATATTCATAGTCCTACAAACCAAACCAAAAATGAATATCAAAGATCAGCTTATATTAAACATATACCTAACATTTCGATAACTAAAAATAACTATGATAATGCTCGAATTATGGTGGAGCCTCATAGAATTAATCCTTCTATTCAAAAATCATTTAACTCTACTCGAATTATGGTGGAGCCTCATAAAATTAATCCTCCTATTCAAAAATAATTTAACTCTACACGAATTAAGGTGGAACCTCAAAAACAAAATCCTCTAAAAGTGATAGCTAAAAACCCTAAAGAAATTTGTAATCATAATTTAACAAATGCAGACTCTTTTGCTTCATTAAATCATCAAAAATTTATTTCTAAAAATCTTAAATGTAATACTTCAACTAATAAAAATATTCTACTTAATCAAATTGGAACTGAATTATCTAACTTTGCAACAATTACTCTTAAAACTCTAAACTCTCTTGAATCTGATTATTATAGATCTGTGATATTAAATAAACAACTTGAATTCTGGAATTAACTATGAAATCTGTAGCCATAAAATATTTGCTAGGTATTGCTTGATTTTTTGATGATAAGCTATGAGGGACTCACACCTTTTTTGTAGCCAGTAACCCACTAACCCACTTTGGAGTTGAGTTTGCAAATTTTTCGAAAATTCGGGTAATAGGATGATTTTTGGATTTTCGAAAAAATCCAGAACCGTTTCATTATCCCTAAGTTGCGCGATTTGTTTTGACATATCATCCGAGGGGTGCTCACATCTAATGTTGCCAGAACGATCTTGTTGCCGGATTCACTCATCTCTCACGGTAGATGATGAGTTCATAGTTAGATTAACACTGCTTTGACCACATTAGTTTGAGAATTCAAAGTGTTCAATAACTAGACAATATTTTATGTTTATTGGTTTGAGTTAATCTTTGATCCTTACTTTTTATAAGATGGTCTAATTCCTCCCTTAATTGAACTAATTAAGCTAACAGTCCCTCCCTGAGCCATGTTTGAGAAATATAAGATAATACTCATGTATTAGTTTCTACTTGCATACTGTTTAGTGAGATGTTGCATTTTCCGATGACGATTTATGAGCAAGCTTCAGGCGTGCATGAGGAAAGACATTCATATCTTTTATGAGAACTAATTGGATGTCGGAATCATATTCGAGATCAAATGTACTTGATTCTTGAGTATCTGCAGAATTCATTCTGTTTTTGTCTCTGGAAGCAAACGTGAAGAGTAACGAACATAACAAATTTTCAACAACAATTCTGGTGAAGTAGTTTAACCATCAATTCTCATGGGACCCTTTGACAATCTTCACGCATGATAGGCAGATGAAATCCTATTGAAACCTGTCAATACCTCAGCTCAGCCGTGGTTATGTGCTCAAAACTCCTGATTTAACAAGAGGTCTAGGTTCGAATTCCCGTTGAGAACACAGTAAAGACACCGGGATTAGTCAATGGACCTAATTGGGCCTGTCGGATACCTAAAATGAGTTGGTTGAACAGGAATAATGGCCTACAAAGTGGTCCCTGATTCAATTACTGATAAAAAAAAATCCTATTGAAACCTATCAATCCTTTAAAAAAAAATCCTATTGAAACCTATCAATCCTTTGTCTCAAACTCATGTTCATGTCCCAAAAATGGAAGGACAGATGAGATTTGACAGTTGGGCCCAATTAGATTGGTTTGGGCCAATTTTATTCTCCTGAAGAACCACACATGACGCAGCCCAATTTGAAGAAAAAATCCTTGAGCCCAGTTGAGTGGTCCACTTTACTCGAGAATACTGAATTACATGCAAAAAATCGCACGAGGAAAATTCTCCCCACCGACACGATTCCCTCCCACTTGTCAATAAATGTTCGCACATGAGGAAATCGTGTAGTGTAACATAGTTTAAATACAATTGACGGTGCATGGCAACCTAACGGTTGAGTGTGTGACCTTCGGTTCTCAGGGCTTGCTTAGAGGTCGAGGGTTCGAACTTTCAGTGGGAAAGTATGTTCCTGTCATTCTGGATTAGTCGGAGGGCTCAGTGGATCCGAAGAATACCATGATAGGGGCTCGCAGTTAGCGAGTTATCAACCGTCGGGGGTCCCACTAAACCAATGTGCAACACTGATATGCTGATTACTTATAAAAATATAAATAAAAAACTTAAATACAATTGTATTTTGGCTGGAATTGATCATTTGTTGTTAGCGGGAGCATAGTGTTTGAGTATGCATTTGTCATATGACTTTTAATGCTTGTGTCGAGTGTCAGAATTATATTTTTTTGATCTGAAAGTGTCAGAACTATATTTGCTCATGTTGTTTAATTGTGTTTAAATTATATGATTGTTCCTAAATCACTTTGGATAATATGAAGCAATACATTTATGTGTTATGTTGCTTATTATTTATTATGCCGTAAATTCTAATTGTGTAATCCAGAATAATGAACTTATGTTTTGTATTGTGTGTTAATTATTATTTTCATAAATCTTTGTCCGCTAATAAAAAATAATTGAATTATATGTGCTATATTAAATTATGTTTATTTATTGATAAATACCTGTCGTATAAATGGGATAGTAAATTCTATTGAGAGAAGAAGATTTGTCCTATGGCAAAATCTTTGAAAAAGCTCCCAAAATCAAACCAAACCAAACATACCCAATATATTTCGCTTTGAGTCAGGGTCTGGAGAGGGTGGGATGTACGCAGTCGTACCCTGACCTCTAAAAAGAAATCAAGAGACTATTTCCGTGAAAATCATCGGCTCGTCGCACACACACAAAAAGAAAATAGAAATAAAAATAAAAATAAAAAAATAAAGAGAGAGATTTTGGTAACCGCCCACCTGCATAAACAAATAGATGAATTAGTATACATTTCATGAGTTGGATTAATATACCGATAAACATGTAAGTACATACGTACGTATAAGTATATAGGTATATAAGTAACTAAGTACACGCTACCCCGCTACCTACTAAGTATACCCCGTATAATCCCACATACCCCTATCTCTCTACTCTTGAAAAAGCTCCCACTATCTTTAATTATAAGAATCTATCAAAAATATTTTATTATATTTATTATATGTGAATTACTAAATGAATTTATTTGTTTTTATGTAATCATTTCAACACGTGTGATGACTAGTTCCTACCTCCTCCAGATCCAAGTAATGATATAGTGCAAGAATTATAGGCGCAAAAAATACGAAAAAGGTGAAGCACGGGTGTTTAACACCAATTTTCACATATTAAACATCAATCTTATTTGTTCATCCATACGAATTTTATCTTTTTTTTTTGTGTTTCTTGCCCTACAGAAGTTCTCTCCCTACCCAGTCACATTTTCTCAGCCACTACGCCTCTTCATTTCTCGCCGCCCTTTCTCTCTAGCATTCATTATTTTCCATAATAAACTTTGGTAAAAGGGCCCCTGCCCTGTGCGCTGTCCCTTGAGGCCCCTTCAAAAAATTTAGATTTAATTATCATTAGCATCCTAAAATTTGGGCTAGATCTATCTATTGTAAACCAACGTAACCAAAATTTATTTAGAAAACACCCTAAGAAATATTTTAAAATTGCTTTCAAAATAATTATTATTCTTTTCTTTATCGCTGGTCTGTTCCAAGCTGTGACCAGTCTGAAAGTATGAACCACCAGCTCACGCAAGGTCGAACTTTCTTCTGTCATCCATAGACCAATATACCACAACCCCTTTTACGTTGGCAAAATCAATATTTAATCCGAGTGGGGCCCACACCCAATTTATGATGTCATTTTAAGAACAAATTGTAACAATAATTCAAATTCTTACAATCCACGACAGGACAATAATAATTCTATTGTGCGCATAATTAGAAAAGATGTCGTATCGTAGTACAATATTGTGCCACGTGGCACAATGAAATGGATAGCATATGGTAGCGGGTGGCGGTAAATGCTGCTCTCTCTTTTTTTTCTTCCTTTTTCTTTTTTAATAAATAGTTTATAAATCTGGGGTTTGGATTTGGACTTGGGCCAATCATCTTCCTTCCCCTATCCCCATCTCGATCGTTCATTTCCACCCACAAAAACTCACCCCCACCCCATCCAAGGTGATGCGAAGTGTCGGTGCATGTAGCTCAGCGGGTTAGCATGTTGTCTCCGACCTCAAGGTTTATTTAGAGATCGGGGGTTCGAGCTCCCAGTAAGGGAGTTTCGGCCTGACATTATGAAGGGATTAATCAACGGGCCGTGAAAGTCCAAAGTATACCCCGATCGGGGACGGAGACTTCTAAATTACCTTAAAAAAAAAAAAAAAAAAATGATGCGAGAGATTGGTTTACCGGACAGTTCCTTATGACCGGCTCAGCCGGTTCTGGTAGTCAAAGATGTATAAATCGGGTAACCCAGAACGGGGGTTTTAGGACTTCGCCTTTTGGTTAGTTTTGTTTTTCCCAAACCCCGAGGTTTAATACGGTTTTAGTGGGTAGAGAAAACAACATTTATTCTTATATTCCTGTCCACAAAATATTTTTTATATCAATTTTTTTCTTTCTTCTTTTTCTTCTTCTTATTCTTCTTATTATCATTCAATGCAGGGACTTGTTTGTTTGCGTGACGTAAATCGGAGAAATCTTGGTACGATCTGCGTTGAAAAGTGGTGCTGAAGGAATCAGATCAGCCTGTAAGGTAAATTGTGTTTTCTCTTCAACGGTTTCGGTCTTCGATGTTTTGGAGGTTGGGGTTTTTTGACGGTTTTTAATCTCGGATTTCGCGTCTGTTTGTGATGATCTGTGTTATTTGGAGGAATTTGGTTTGATCCTGCCGGATCTGATCGTGTTGGTTTCTGATATATTTTTTTGGCTGCTGTCGCGTGAGGTTGAAAAAAAATGAGCCTGTATTTTAAAAGAAGGTGTTGATTTGGAACGTAATTCATGTTGAATTTCTCGATGTCTGATTTCTGTTATGTCCAGGGAAGGAATTGTGATTTGCATGTTGCCTGCTTTCGTTGTTGACAATCACGCTGATCTGAATTTCCTGGATCGCGTATTAGATCCTTGTGGATTTGAGATTTGGTTATCATCATGAACCTTTGTTGCTACTCGGTTTTAAAAGCTATCTGATGGCGGTTTCCTGAATTTGGTAAAGGAATGATTTGAGCTCGTTCCTGCCAAATTTAGTTGTTTACTTGTCAAAGAATGCTTTCTGTGAGGGCATGTCATATAGGGGGGTTATTTACTTTATTTCTGGATGATAAGCAATTGTGATATGTATAGTTCAGGCAAAGATATTCCTTCAGTGTTTTGCTCATAAAATTTGATTTTCATGAAGCGTATGATTTTGGTGAAATGCTGTATTTTTCTAGTAGGATAAGTTGAATGCTTTTACTACTTCTGTGATCCTGACATGATCCTGACATGATCCTTTAGATATATCGTAGTTCTTGTGATTTATTGTACATTTGTCCGTGGATTGATAACAAATGTTCTTTGGACATTCTAGATCAAGGGTTATTTTACGGTGCGGCATAATTGCATTTGATAATTCAACATTGACATGCTAACCGAGACATGGTGTCCAAAAAGAGGCTGGATGGTGGATTCAATTGCTTCCGACCCCCCATTATTCCCAGAGCTCCTCGATCAGTTAGGGTAACTATGCTTTTCATTGATGTGCTTTCTACCATTGATATGAATTTTATGTGCCCGAGCACCTCATCCATGTATCTTTCTCCAGAGGAGAAGCACACGCAAAATATTAGAGGAAGACGACAAACTTTGTGCTTTTGAACTACTTGCAGCTGTAGCTGGAAAGTTGTTGGAAGAGAGTGAAGGCTCTGCCTCTAGCAATGCTGCAGAAGGGAGTGTTCACTGCCAAGATGGAAATGAGAAGGAGCTGCATAAAGATGATAAATCTTTGAAATCCGAGAGCTTTGACCGTGTAAGCTGTGCTGAGAGTGCTTTTGTTCCGGACGTTTCTGTCCAAGAGCACAATCTCTTATCCAACTTTAAAGGTCTTTTAGAAACAGATGATCAGCCTTCCGCGCATATAGATTCGGATTCCTCAAAGAAACTGGATTTTGATATAAATCTGGGAGTATGTCGGGAAAAGAGTTCAAAAAGAAAAGATATTAGTAGTGAAGGAGGGCCTTCCTGTGTTGGTGAATGTTTAAACTTTAAAGTAGAGGATGGTTCCGAATTGCAATCAGAAGACGAAAAAAATAAGATAGGTGATTTATCCATGGCTAACATATCCACTGTAAAGGATCCAATTGGAGGATATGTGAATACTAACTTACTGGTTAACTCTGAGAGTAGTAGTGTAAAGTTGCCATTGTACAGGGATCCTATTCCTAGTGCTCCACTACGGAAGCACCGGGATGATGTAAAGCTAGGAATTAGAGATGATGATGAAAATTATTTCAGGTACAATAAACATA
>JAOWBN010242657.1:0-11995 GCA_028565015.1 Pinguicula moranensis | reverse complement strand
CCACCTAGGATGAAGGCATATCCAGAGGTTGACTTGGACTCGTCCAGGTCGCCTCCCCAATCAGCATCCATGAATCTCTTTAGACGCAGGTCTCCCCCTTGATAACATACAACTAGATCGGCCGTTTCACGAAGGTAACAAAAGATCCTCTTGACTGCTTGCCAATGAGCAGGTCCCGGGTTGCTTTGGTAATGGCTCACCAACCCAACCGAGAAGCATATGTTTGGCCGTGTACATAACATGACGTACATCAAACTCCCTATAATACTTGCATAGGGAATATTGCTCATTTCTTCTTTTTCTTTATATATTTTTGGGCATTGGTTGAGGCTTAGTGCCATACTCCTATCAACGGGGATGTCAACGGGTTTTGAGTAATGCATTCTGAATCGCTCTAAGATTTTGTTTATAAATGACTGTTAGGACAAACCCAACATTCTATTAGAATGATTTTTGCATACTTTCATGCCTAGGATATACCTAACTTCACCCATATCCTTCATCTCGAAGATGGGGGATAACCACTGTTTAGTGGAGTTGATCATTCCTATGTTGTTTTCAGCCAGTAGTATGTCGTCGAGATATAAGGAGAGAAATATAATTCCTTTCTTTGTCTTTAGGACATACACGCAGTGATCTTCATCTATCATGGCGAATTCATACGAAGTAATAACCTCATGAAATCGGAAGTAGCACAATTTGGAAGACTGTTTAAGTCCACATATAGATCTTTTGAGACGACATACCTTGTCATCTTGACCTGCTGAGACAAACCCAACGGGTTGATCCATGTAGATCTCTTCCTCAAGTGTTTCATTAAGGAATGCAGTCTTTAAGTCTATTTGGAATAGTTCGAGATCCAAATGAGCAACTAAGTCTAGAAGTAGGTAAATAGAGGAAATCCTCACTACAGGAGAAATTATCTCTTCATAGTCTATACCCGATTTGGGTAAAACTTTTCGCCATGAGTCGAACTTTGAACTTTTCGATTGATCCATCCGCATTGTGCTTAACCTTGAATACCCACTTGCATCCGATCCGTTTTCGGCGATGTGGTGGATGAACAAGTTCCCAAACCTCATTTGTTTATATCGAGTCCATTTCATCCTTCATGGCACTTAGCCATTTTTTTCTATCGAGTGAGTTCATAACCTCTTGATAAGAGGTGGGCTCTTCTACCTCCAAAGGAGCGCAAAAGAATACGTTTTCCCCGATCTGAAAGTCTCATCGAGGAATTCTTCCGTATTCACTCTTTCGGATAACATGATCTTCTTCTTGCCTGGTTGGGAGTCTGCTCCCACTAGCCATTTGGCTCATGTGGCTAATGGTGTGAGAAGGGCCGCTCTTACTAACCCTGTGGTTCGTGGGGCTAGTTATCACATCGTCATTGCCTAGATTTTGAGAACTAATCTCGTTTCTAGGCATGAAATTTTGAGAACTTACCCCTCTTTCATATAGACCCTCAATTTCGTTAGGCATGAAGTGTAGAGGACTTACTTCTCTTTCATGTTGGCCCTCATGTGGCAATTTCCCACCTCGAATTGGTGGGATTACACTATTATGGGTGGTTTGTAACATTTTCTCCCCCACACCAAGAGATAATGACAAGTCATGTTGCAACTCATACAGCTAACCATCCTATTTTATTTCTCCGATAGTTGAGAATTGATCCTCTAGTAATTCAACATTGTGACTGTCAATTTCAGTCATGTCTTCATTCGGGTGTTCACTGAACATTATATATCCTTTTGAATGTTCGGGGTATCGAATAAACACTCTCTTGGTTGCTCTTGAACAAAGTTTGCCATGTTGATGGGTTGGGTTGTGCACATAGCCCGCCGAACCTCATAGTTGCATATGGTCCAAAATTGGCTTCCTTCCATTCCATAACTCATATGAAGTGGTGGACACGCTCTTGCTTGGTACTCTATTGAGTATATATGTTGCCGTGAGAAATGCATCTCCCCAAAAGTTAATGGACAGGTTGGCTTGCATCATCATAGGCCTAACCATATTAAGCAGGGTACGATTCTTACGTTCTGCAACACCGTTTTGCTGCGGGGTATAAGGAATGGTAAGTTATCTTACTATGCTCTTTTCATCACAATACCCTTTGAAAAGATTAGAAAGGTATTCACAATCGCGGTCGGTTCGAAGAATCTTAACTCTTTTATCCAACTGGTTCTCTACTTCTGCTACGTAGCTTCTGAACACATCAAGTGCTTCATAGCGATGAGACAACAGATACACACGTCCGAAATGCGAGTAGTCGTCTATGAAGATGATGAAATGAGAAGCCCCATATCGTGCTTTCACGCTCATGGGTACACAAAAATGTCGGAATGAATTAATTCTAATGGACTTGAGGCTTGATAAGCCTTACCGAAAGGTTTATTGCTAGCCTTGTCAGCTAAGTAAGGTTCACACACATGCAACTTAGCCTTAGTGAGTTGGTTTAATAGACCGCACTTACCAAGTCTGTTTAATCTATCTTGGCCAATGTGACCAAGTCTAGCATACCATTTAACAAATTCAGAAGTTATGTCATTGTTGGAAACTAAGGCAATGAATGAATTAATTGAATCGTTATAAATATCATCCAAATCAAGAATGCAAAAACCATGTTTGTATGAGCCGTGATCAAACACATCGTCACCGTACTCAATTTTCAATCAACTAATACGAAAATTAAATGAAAAACCTAATCGGAGCAAAGAAACAATTGAAACTAAACAACAGCGGACTCTCGGTACATCGATTGTGTCGTGTAACAGCAATACGTTCCTGCTATGAAGCTGGAGCTTGTAGGTGCCAATACCGATGACATCCTCTTAAGTAATGTTCTTCATGGATACGCTTCGTGTTCCAACACCACATCAATGAAACTCAACAAATCTAGCAAGGTCATTCAATACATACTGAGACTCTCCTGAATCAACAATCCATTTAGGAAAGGAGTTAGCAACTAATGCATTGGAGTAAACGCATAATTTGGGATTATTTGGAGAGTAAGTTATCTTTTTAGGCTCGGAACAGTCCCAAGAGTAGTGACCTTTCTTTCTGCAGTTATAACACTTCACGCGCGCCATATTTCTTGGGGCCATTAGCCTTGGGCTGTTTAGCGATTTTCTTTCTTTGAACAAAGTTCTAAGTCTTCTTTGCTGACTAACCGAATTTCTTGTTTCTCTTAGGGTTTACCCCATGAGTAACAAGAACTTTGGCAGGGGGTGCAGAAACTCACAGGCTCTCGTCTTCAAGCTCAAGATGTTTGGATATGTCAACAAATATTTTGATGTTCACGTCATGATTCATCAAAGTTTTGAAAGGAGTCCAACGTCTATCTTCCCTTTAATCAGGTAGTGAATGAATCACATTATTAACCTAATCGAACTCAGAAATATCGATCCCGCCAGTCTTGAGATCACAAAGCATGGCACTCATGATGTGGAGGTGTTCAGGTACAGATCGACTCGAACCAATCTTGTACTGAAACCAATTTAGGTGCAAGGCACATAGCCTTATAGCTGATGTTTGGCCGTATTTCTCCTTGAATTTGTCCCATATGGACTTGGTCATGGGCTCTATATTGTACGTGCCAATCAGGCCGTCATGCATGCAGTACAACATAACATAGCATGCACTACGATCCTTCTTGGCCCATGCTTCGTAGGTTGATAAGGTTTTTTTGGGTTCTTCCATGTTTATATACTCAAGAACGTCTTTCTCGTGCAGGAGATACTGAATCTTCCTGGACCAGATGTCATAGTTCAATCCAGTTAACTTATCACTAGTAGAAAGCTCGTATATCATACTAGGGGTTGCCATTTCTGCAAATATATTTTAAAAAGGAAATTAGGCATAATTTTAAAATTAGATTTTCTGTGAAGAATTTTGGATTATGTTATACGTTTTAAAATTTCACGAGGCTCATAATCTATCCTTCATAACTAATTTTTTTTAGGAAAATCTAACTTTCACGTATTGAAACAAATTTAGGCAAAAACACATAGTAACACATACAACCAAATGGATTAACACATGTAATTGTTAATTGTAACAATTCGGTGGTTTTTGCTGTAGAGTATTTTTGGTTTAATTTTATTTGTTCTATCCAAAATAATTGGCACAAATAAATTGTTAACGTATAAAATTCGATTTGATTTAACACATAGTTAAAGAAATTTTTTTGAAACTATCAAAAGAAAATGAATTAGTTCAGATGAGATCCTTAATCGATTCGGTAAGCACCCAGGTAGCTGATTTCATACTATAATCCCGGTGATCAGCTTCCCAGACAGTGCTACCATTTCTCATTAAAGGGTCCGATTGTCTGGTGGAGTCACAAATGTCTCACTTAACAATCAGGCCTAAACAACCCCTCACGAGCACGATTAATGCGAATTTCTTTTGAAATTCGAAATAATGATGATGATATGATTTTAATTGTCATCATTTAATTATCAACACAAAGCTAATAATTATTTGTTCATTAATTTTATTTATTGAAAATATATTCTCTAATAAAATTAATTCTTAATTCACATAAGCATGCTTGAAATTAAAATTGCACTTAGGATATTATTCCTAATCATGCATACTAAGAATTAAATTGCATTAATCAAAATAAATTTAATTCATAATCATGCATACTAAGAATTAAATTGTCATAAGCAAAATAAATTTAATTCCTAATCATGTATCCTAAGAATTAAAAAAAATAAAAATTGCACTTAGCAAATAAAAATAGATAATTCTTAATTATGCATACTTGATAATTCATTTAACACATAAATGAAATTAAATATATATAAACATGCTTATATTTGTAAAACTCATTTACGAAATTTTAACGCATAGTTAAATATTCAGAATAAGTAAAATTTCTTAAACAAAATAATAAACCCATTTAATTGGATAATTATCACCACGATAATGAATAATAAAATATTAACATATAGTTAATAAATCTTAATAATATTATTTACACATAGTTAATCTAATAATTTAAAATATTCAGGATAACTAACACATAGTTAATTTATAATTTTAGAATAATTAAATTATCATGTTAATAAAAAAAATTGAATTTACATACAAAATCCAATTCGAATTTATCATGTTGAATCCTATTCGAATTCACAAAGAGCAATCGTACTTGTCATGTCATATAAGTGGGATGTAGGAAATTTTCAACGTGGATAAAATATTCGAATTTATCATGTACCAATAACCAAAAAAAAAAAATCATAATCAGATTTTTTTTTGTAAGATTAACAAATAATCATTCGAACATAATCAGATCCAAAATCTGGCTTTGATACCACAGTAGACCTAATTAGAACGGATCCAGTAGTTAAACTAACTACGAACGAATCATACCTTTTAATGCGAAAGCGTATAGAACCGTATTGTTCCAGTTTATTATATCACGAACATGAGTCTATTAGAATCTCCTTATAATCCACGTATTCAGATCTCTGTCTTTACAGATAATAAGGTAGCAATTCAAAAAAAAATTGTATATGGGTCTCAACACATGAGAATATGAATAATGGTGTAAGTCAATAGTCGTACACGTCCTATTTATAGGAAAAGATTGGAGTTCAACCCTAATTATAGTGGTAGAATTCTACCATAATAAGGACTCAATATTAAATAATTAACAAATAATTACTTCTGATTAGAGTACTAGAATCCTACTCTAATTAGAATTCTTGATATTAAGTAATTAACAAATATTATCATAATTAATTATATTAGACATATTACATATATTTTGTCTAACAAAGATAAATAATAGAGATCATGTTTTGATCTCTATGGTTATTGAGATTTAACTATCTATCAAATCACTAAGCCCCTGTTTTGCGCAGTCTTCTTAAAATTATAAGTACCTTTTTTCAAAAAATAACTCATCAATCTCGTAGTTCGAGGTTCTTAAAAGCCAATTATAATTTTAAGAAGGCTGCGCAAAACGGGCCCTAAGTCTAGAACCTATTGGTTAGCACAAAGTCAATTATTGATAGTTTTGAGGACCATTATATGCTAAGACTATACTTCAAGTTTAATTTGACAAGATATGTTGAGACTTGCTTTCATGATATATTCATTTTGCACCATAGCATAGATTATCATTTCTTTGGCCAGGCTTATACTATTGTGCCATAAACACTCTCCATTTCTTTTGTTTTAATATGAGATTGATACCATGAAAATAATTATCAAATCGGACTCAATTTAATTTTACGCATCTCGCAGTACTAATTGGTCCTTGAATTAAATTATTTGCCTTTTGATAAAAGATTTGAATCATTATCTTTATTTTTTTAGGTAAGGGAAATTTATTTAATCAAGCCAAAAAAAGTAGAGGCCCATGACCTCTTATTGTGTACAACTGGCTTATCAATCAATCAATCTATTTCTCGTTGTAACAAAAAATATAATTCGACGGAATAAACGACTTCAGAGCTGAAAGTCACCAGCGAATCCTATATTGCGCAACCTCCGTCAAGCCAGGGCCAGAAGGGCTTTCAATGTGCACCAATTGCCAATCCAAATCCTGTATTCACTTGAACTCTAGTAGAATAAATTAAAATTTTGTTGCAGTAGGGCGCGTGTGATACCATCTGGGGATACTTGACCTTTTTTTGAATGTACAAGTTGGTAAGTTGCCCCTTATGAAATTACAGGGGGATAAATTGCCTATTAGGCATAGTAAAAGGAGGTAAATGACTATTAACTCTATCTGATCCATTGCAAGTTCCATCCCCAATCCCCATTGAACCATTAGGCTTGATCCCCAATTGTAGTTGAAACAATGAGGGCTGCACTTAGAAACTCTGGGAATTCGTGTGCTAGGCTTTGATACCTTATACAAACATCAAACCAGAAACTTCAAACTAGTAACTGGTTGTTGCTCCAACTGTAAGAAAGAGCTACAAAAACAATTGATGTGGACATGGGCTTTATGTTCGTTTAAACGAATGTTTGTCCAACAATAACCACGTGTCACACCACTATTGGCTTGCCTCAGATAAAAACCCACCCACCTTTCATACGTCATCTCCTCTCCAAAACTCCAAATAGCTGATAAACATCTGAAATGAAAACTCCCCCCACCTCCATTCCAAAGGCCCAACGGCAGCGAACTACCGCGCCACCCCGGCAGACTCACGGATCCAGAAACTGAAGAACCTTCTTCACCACCTTGGGTCCTCTCCATCATATCCCACGTGCTCGAGAAGTTCGTGGCCTGGAATGATGAGCTGTGCCGCGGCGGCACGATATGGAGGAGCCTGAATGCGTTTCACAGTATTCGTCCTCTAGTGATCAGTCTGGATAAGTGGCCTGCAGCCCTACTTGCTTCGTTGTGAGATTCGTGTACATAGATCGGCTGGTGCACAAGTATCCGAACTTGTTGGTGTCGTCCATCAATGCTCGCAGATTGCTCGTCACCAGTGTCATGGTGGCATCCAAGATTCTAGATGACGTGTGAGTTTTCCTAATTTGGATATAGACTAAATAAACAGTCCAAGATAAGTACAAACTCAAATCATTCAAAATTGTTTGGACAATTTGTCTTGAACCAAATCTGATTGTGAAAGAGAATAGTCAAATTCATCATTATAAATGCGAGGATTAACACGGTCACGTGTCCGTGTGCTCATCACACTAAATCCTTTTTCTATTATGCCCTACCCACAAGCACTGCAATACTGCGGAGTATATTTTAGTGGGCGGAGTGAGCAACACAGACATCAACGGGCTTGAGTTGGAATTTCTTTTCCTGTTGGATTTCCAAGTTTATATGAGCTCTCAAGTGTTTCATAGTTATTGCCAGCACCTTCTCCATTGCAGACTGGATGTCTCAGCCTAGGTTTTGTATGAAATTCTACTAGCATTCACACGTTCAGATATTGAGAAAGAAAACTGAACATTGTTGGTACTGAAGACTTGGTTTTCATTCAAAGCTGCTGGAAGAAGCAGTGAATCTAAAATTGTCTTTTCAGTGGGAGGATTTGGAAGTTTTAAACTTACTATGTGCTTACATTATTAAACTATATTGATCATCCTGAATTTTAATTTGGCATAGGTTAGGGGCCATGAATTCTTCACCGGGGCATGGAGCAACCAACTTTCACATTTTATATCTACTCCTTCAGGTTTGGTTTGGCTCCTCTGTTTGGAAGCTTGATGGAAAAGAAAATGAGGTACACATAGAAATATCATCATAAATCGGTTTTCGAGGGATTATAATCACTGACCCGGAATCAGAGGGGCCTTTTAGGTTGGATCTAATACTGGTTGAAGGGGGAAAGTTTCTATAGATATTGGGATAAATAGATACAGGTCTAAGGAACTTTATCATAAATACCTGATAGTATATCTGTTAACTATAAATCTGATTCTATTGGAGCTATCTTATTATTTTAATGATTCATTGAGGTACAGGTTAGGAGCGTGGATCTAATGGCTTGATAATCTAAGGGATCATGAACACATTTCTTCACTTTCTGCCTACAAGGTATAAGAACAAGGATAATTATTGGCAGCCTGATTATTTCCGATTTTCTTTATGGAGGTAGTTGAAGGGAGGTACTATTGTGGCAGGAAGATAATTAATATCAATTTTACCTACCCTTCTCCTAGTGTTGCTCACGCTCACGGGAACGTCTTGCAGAGCCAAAATTTTATTTTACTTTGATGCTATATTCGTCATCAGCTGAGACTACACGTTTGTGCTACTTCACGCTGGAAAATTAGACCAGATATACACTTACCTGTAGCATTGGAGCAGATGGGGGGCAAAATAATTTCTTCGTTTAAAAGTCTTATGTTTCCTCACTAAAGAGCTGAAATGCCAGTAAGAACGAGAAAGAAAGAGAAGTCTCTTGACATGTTAACCTGGAGAAAGATTGATAGTTGCAGGCCAACAATTCAGGATACATGGCACTGAGAGACCATTGTAACATCAGCTTCGGCCAGCGCTAAGGTAGACCAAGCCTTCAACGGTGGAAAGGAGATCACAAGCCACACATCTCAACCTTGTAAATGTGGTTAAAATGGCAAGAGCAGGACAGCACCGAAAGCCTGAGGAACATCTATCATAGGTTGCTTCGTTATGCAAGGGTACAGATTGTTCCGGGGGCTTCTTTTGCATCATGTCAGACTAGGTGCTGTGCAAGAAATCGTGAAATTCAAGAAAGTACAGATGCCTACATAGTGACATTACAGGATAGCAACATGGTCTGAGGGGGATTAAAGACGGTTGATTAGTCTTACTGTCTACCATTGTCTGACTATTTTAGCCTCTATGCATTACAGTGATAGCTCATCAAGTGGAAGAAGCTATGTACCGTTACCCTGTAAAAGGGTATCGATAAGATGATAGTCATGATAATCCGCTTGGTGAAAAGCGGGGATGGCGATGAACTGTATGCGGAGATGCTGGTGCATTCATGACGCTAGGGGAGCCATGTAACCGATCATCCTAAGCTATACTAGAGGGTAAAAGGTAGGGCAAGGTATATTGCATGATTGAGTCAACACCCTCGGATCTCTCTCAGAGCCATCGACTCGAGTTTCTGTCTTGTATTTTTGTTTTGTTTTCGGTTTTTGGCTTTTTGTTATGTTTTCCCTTTCTTGTAAATATTTTTAGCATATATAAAAGTTTGGCTTATAAAAAAAAAATGAATCACCAGTTGTAGATAATCTTGGGAGCAACTCAAGTAGACCAGGGACGATACCAACATCTGATCGGGAAACTAATATATTTAGCACACACCCATCCAGATATTGTTTATGTTGTAGGAGTGGTCAGTCAATTCATACACAAATCACAAGAAGATCACATGGAAGCAGTTTTAAGAATTGTTCGGTATCTGAAAGGCTCACATGGAAGGAGAGCTATGTTCAGAAAACATGGTCATATGAAAATTCATGGATATGCAGAAAACTGACTGGGCAGGCAATCCAATTGACAGAAGTCAACTGCTGGATACTTCACCTACATTGGAGGAAATCTCGTAATTTGAAGAAATAAGAAATAAAAAGTTGTGCACTTTCAAATTACTGAAGCTGAATTCAGAGGAATAGTTTGGGGATTAACGAAAATCGTATGGCTGAGATTGGTTTTCTAGAGATGCATGTTAGTTAAGGTGTGATAGTAAAGCTGCAATTAGTATATCTAAAAATCATGTGCAGCATGACTAGACCAAGCATGTTGAGATAGACAGACACTTCACTAAAGAAAAGCTTGAAAGAAAAGTTATCACCCTTCCCTATGTTCGTTCGGAAGATCAGCTCACCGATATCGTCACAAAAGTTGTACAAAGCCAAGTTTATAATAGAACATTAAGCAAGTTGGACATCGAAGACTCAAAGACACAACTTAATGAGGAGTGTTAGAATAGGCTTAATTAGGGGAGATTAATTAAGGAAAATTTGTAAATAAAGTAAAAGATAAATAATTAAAATCCTTATCTTATCGCTCCCTGATTTTCCTCCCCTAAAATTGTGATCGTGTGATTGTATTTACACATGAAGTATATGCCTTTTCATACTCTATAATTCCTTAGGGCCCCGTTTACTAGACAGAATTATGCGTCATTATGATAGAATTAGAGTGTAATTCCATGTTTACTATACACACAGTAAATAAAGCGGGTCAGAGAATTCAATTCTACGACCCACGAGATTTTTTAAAAATCATAGAATTAGACACCAAAAACTAATTCCACCAAATAGGTTGAATTGATTTCCTTCCAATCCTACCATTTTCCTCCTCTTTATCTTTTTTCCCATCCACCGCTCCACCCATCTAACGGCGACATGTTATCGGAATTCGGACTCCTCTTCATCCGTGTCTTCGTCTGCCTCTGCCGGTGCCTCTCAATCTCATACTCAACATCATAATAGCCTCGATATCGGCGGAGGTACTCTCGACAATGCTAGACTTCAATATAAGTCCTCTGTTGCTGCGTTGCGGTCCGTTCTAATCGTAATTCCAAATCCCCCACAAAGTAAATTTCTACGCTTCTGGTATTGTTCTCGACGTGAATGCGATTTGAATGATTTACCATTTATAGAAATAAGGTGAATCATTAAGCAGAAGCGACCATTCATGAATGCTTGCAAAGTTAACTGAAAACCCATTTTGTCCTTTCCAAAATCTCCTGTTCTCTCCGTTCATTCTCTGTCATTGTTCTATTTTACTTCAAGACAAGACTTGATTGTAGTTTCCTAGGTGGGCTCGCTGCCAGAAGGTAAGGATTTTTATAGACATGGTTACCTGATGATATCCTGTGAAGTATTGCTGTATACTTTGGACCAAGACTTGTCTAAAATTTTGGTGCCTCAATACCAATCTCTGTCCAAGAACATGTTATCCACAAAGCAATTTTGGTGCCTCAATACCAATCTGTGTATCTGTGTCGGATGATGACTACAGCAACTTGCTTCATCCATGTCGTGAATACATTGAACTTTGTTAGTAAACTCTGTGACACATGAGAATTGAGAACTGTAGAATCATTTGCTTGATCAATTTTGTGTTCATGGCAGCATACTATGTTTGGATTCAGCATACTATGTTTGGATCAATTTTGTATTCATGAAAATTTTCCCATTTTTTTTTAAAAATGGGCTGTTCAATTTCGTTTGAGGCTATGTTTAGCAAACATGTAATTATTATTTTTGGCTCAATTCCATCTCCGGCCAATCCCACCATTTGGTGTGCGATTCCATAGCAATTCCCTGTTAATTCCCAATACAAGATTGCTAGTAAACGGTGCCTTAATGATCAGGAATACTAGTAGAACATGACAAAAATTCTTGCTTATCTCATGCGTAAATTCGCAAATCCCCACTTCGCAACATGCCACATGATTTGTGACAATTGGGAAGCATCCTAAAATATAGTGTCTTGCCCTGTCGTGCCCTTTTTTTGCCGGATAGTCAGTTATTTCATTCCTTTCCTAAAATTGGTATTGCGCGT
>JAOWBN010242646.1:0-11996 GCA_028565015.1 Pinguicula moranensis | reverse complement strand
TCGAACCCTCGACCTCTGGGCAAGCCCTGAGGACCGAAGGCCGCTTGCTTTGCCGTTAGGCTAACAAGCACCGTTATGGATGTTAATAGTCATTGAAGTGAGCGAAACACGTCTCCTATTGAGGGCACCAACAACATGGTTAGTAGCCTCTATTTTTTGCTTAATTACAAAAGTGAATTGTTGTAAATAAGCAAACCAGGAAGCATGCTGGGCTGAAACTTTGTCTTGGTGGTTCATATTAAAAGATTCATTGCTGAGAAAACAAAGGTGCTCTTGTCCCACACGGATTGTAAATAAGGAAATTGTTGTACAAACATTAAATTGGTATGAGATTTTTTGGGGGTAAAACCCGAAGAACAAAATCATAAGGGCTTAGGCGCATAGTAGACAATATCATACCAGTGTAGGGTCCGGAAATTAAATCCTAAGAGTGGTGCGGTGAGAGTGGACATGTCGGTTCTGGTCCCTAGATAGACTTCCTCCCCGATTATGGTCCTAGAATGGACGGTTATTTGAGGAGGGTGCTGGTGGTCCTTCGCTTAGGGGAGGAATCCCCATATAAGGTCCCTGAATGGACAGTTCTAGGGGGTGAATCCATGCTTTGAGGGGGCACCAATGACCCTTTGTTCGCAGGGAGGAATGTTGAGCAAACAAATGAACTCTTGTTCCACAAGGATTGTAAATGAGGAAATTGTTGGGCTTATATAAATAGACAAACATTAAATTGGTATGAGGCCTTTTGGGGGTAAAACCCCAATAACAAAATCGTGAGGGCTTCGGCCTACAGCGGACAATATCATGCCAATGTTGGGCCCAAAAATGAAATCCTAACATTCATGATCCGTAATAATATAAATTCTTGTTGAAATAAATAGTGGCGCCAATGCCTGATTGCTTGCACGACATAAAGTTCAAGATCATACGCATAATAATTAATTCTAACCCCTGATAACTTCTCACTAACATAAGCGATCAGCTTGTGTTGCTGACTCAAAACGTCGACTATGCCAATTTTGGAAGCATCACTGTGAAGTTAAAATGGCATGTTGAAATCAGAGAAAAAAAGAATATGCACTTGGAATAATTTTGTTTTCTTGGAAATAAAGCTTTGTCGGCCCATGCTGTCCACTTAAAATTTGATCCTTTCATACAATCCATTGTGGTGCTAACAGTGTGCGAAATTGTGGGTATAAACCATCTATTGAAAGTGGTTAACCCGTGAAAACTTTGCACTTCTGTCATTGTTAGAGGAGATCCCATTGTTGGATCGCCTAAATTTTGGAAGGGTCAACATGTAAGCCTTTTTAAGAAACAACATAACCTAAAAAGGTTACTTTAGTGGTGAAAAAGATGGCTTATGCTTCGCATAATAAAACTTTTCTTTGTGAACTTTGGGACTAAGCTCTTGTAGTTTTGTTCTTGAGCTTCTACACCGAAAAAGGCATCATACAAAATGGAGATAATTGTCCACCCTTATATACTCATGATCCTTTCCATTTCTAACCTATTTAGGACTTTTTTTGTATATCCAACAATCCCCCCCTCGAACAAAGGCCCACTGAGTCTCCCCACAAATGATCATCTATCCGTCCATTTTCCTCAATAGGAAGGATTCCCTCTCCATCGAGGTCAACTACTCTTCTCCACCGTGTTAAGGCATACACCTATCGTGAAGCACCTGAGTATCTCTTATCTCGAGAGCTTTCTCTATCCAAGTCAATTCCTCTCTAATGCATTAGGGCACACGCTTTAAGTGATGCATCCGGAGCACATCGCCTATCAATAGATTTCCTTCACTGATCCCATCGTGAACTAACCCATGGCACCACCTTTGCTTGGTATTCTAAGGATTTATACACATGGCTAACTCTGGAGGTATGGCTCCGCTAGCTACTAATGCCAAATAGGATAGTGATTATTCTATTGGTCAATTCTTCATAATTTTGCACAAGAACACAAATTTTTCCCATAAAATCAAGGGAAATGTCTCTTTGGTTGATAATATTTTCCTTTAATAATTCAATGTCTAAACTCAGTCCAATAGCTAAATAACCTTGATTAATAATCGAAAATTCAACCAATAGCTAAATACGTGTCCGAGTTTTACTCCTTATTTGACTAAGACACCTTGACCGAATTTCGCTCAAATTTGGAGTTTTAAACTCAAGCCAACCACATGCACAAAAGTTGCTAACAAATTTGGTTATTTAACTCCTTAATTCAAGAATAAATATGACCATAAATAATAGAATTGGGGACATGGCCGAATCATGAGTGACATGGTCGGATTACTTGCCACGTTTGAGTTGAACTGCCAAATCATGGTATTTCAGTGCTATTAAAGATCAATTTGATGGCTCGGCCTCATCTATCTTGAATCCTCTTGCATCAATAACTCTATATAATGTCTGCCTAATGATGGATGCAGGATTTGTTTTTTACAGTGAGCTGAAGGGATCTCTCAAACCGTGATAAAACAATAGTTTACCTTCCCATACAATGACAAAAAATATTAAACACTCAAATATTACAAAATTTATATTCAATCAAAGTAATCAACAAATTATATATAACCAAAATTAAATTTGTTTAATCAGAATAGTAGCACAATTTTCATTTATAATTCACTTTTTGGTACTTATCTTTCACAAGTGGATTTGTGGTGCAATAGTATCATGTGTGGATTTGAAACAATGAGTTTATGATTTTCAAATAACTCTCACTTTCAAAGTCATTTTACGAGAAACTTGTTTGGACCTTGGGGGATGGCAGGCTAAAACCCTGGTCTTCCGTTGTGTGTGCCCGGCCTGGTGGAACCGAGGTTTGCAGTCGAGGACTAGATGAGATGAGTTTCCAAGTCGGCCCAACTTGTTGCTTTCTCTCCTATGCACGCGACACGCCTCCTTAGAACACAAGATGTGATGTGAATTTTCATAAGCGAAATATAAACGTGGAGTTAGAAACTTATTCTTGCGACAACGAAACATACAAGTGCACACCGAAAAAAATAACATAGATTGAAAGAATGAAGATGAAAGAAACGTGTTATGCCGTAGCATGGAACATCAACCCATAGCCAACGACTACACTAGAAATTAATATAAACCAGAGGCTTAATCGAACGCCTACTCGATGATCTACTTTCTGATCATCACAAAAATAATAAAGTCAACCTTTACATGAATCCTAAGATGCATGCAACCTAGTTCCTCTTCAGAATAGGGATTGAAGAACACATATATTTCTCTCAAGTTTGTATATAAAATTAAATATAAAAATTGGGTTAA
This sequence comes from Pinguicula moranensis, assembly GCA_028565015.1. Taxonomy (NCBI): domain Eukaryota; kingdom Viridiplantae; phylum Streptophyta; class Magnoliopsida; order Lamiales; family Lentibulariaceae; genus Pinguicula; species Pinguicula moranensis. Next base: position 8,709 of record JAOWBN010242646.1, on the reverse strand, counting down.
AGTCTCGAATACTACATGTCTTTATATAGGCAAATAAGTGACTGGCTAGAACTCTAATTCCTAGATTTGTGATTATCCAAAACAAACTAAACTTTATCTAAACTAGATTTGTGAATATCAAAACAAATTATACTCTATCTAAAATGGATTTGAGAATATATAAAAAAAAACTAAACTTTATCTTGCCTAGATTTTCAAAAATAAGAATAAATAATAAGTGGAACATCTTATTCGACCCCTTGATCCTGCAAGCATTCTACGTGTTCTTCTCTCGGATGAGTCTATTTTGGTTGGCAGAGTCCAACTGGCGCTGGATTTCTCGGAACGGGAGAGTTCAACTTGGGTACGACTCTTTGGGACGACTCAGAACGGGAGAGTCCAACTTAGGTAGGACTTTTTCGAATGACAGAGTCCAACTAGGGCAGTACTTCTCGGGATGCAAAAGTCCAACTGGGTAGGATTCGTCAAGAAGGTAGAGTCCAACTGAGGTATGACTACTTTAGACTATGCAAAAACCCAAATACGTTTCAAGCCTCGAACATTCGCATCAAGATGTTTCTCCTATTTTTCTTATTTAATAATTTGTGACAATGCAATATTCGCCTTTAGATTATTCACCAGTATCCAATATATTATTATTCTTATTATAAGACTTACAATAAAATATTTTCCTATCCTGCCTGTACCGGCAGAATCAATGAAAATACAAGGAATTTAGTTTGTGAAATCCTGCATCGAAAACTTGAACCCTAACTCTGTTTTAGTTCCTTGCCTTTTTTTGTACCCTTCCTTCCTCCATTTGTATCCCTCGAGGAAGCCGTCTGGTTGTTCCTTTTACGAGCTTTTTGTTCAAGAAATTTGCCCACCAGATGGCAGAGGTTTTGGGATATCTCGTGAAATGCCCATCCAAGAAGTCGATATAAAATAGACCGAAACGAACCGTGTAACCGGATTGAAACTCAAAGTCATCAGCAAAAGACCAAGCAAAATAGGCCTCCACATTCACACCCTTACTGAAGAAACAGACAAAACAAAAAAGTCACTTACCAAATACTTTGGTGTAAACAAGTAAATGAAAAACACAAATTGTGGACTTACTTAATGGCCATTTTAAGGTACTGAAGATGGTCGTGGTAAAACTTAACCCGGATTTCATCGTTGAGGGATTCTGAAACTGTGAGGCTGGGTTTGTTGGCTTCGTCCACACCTTGATTCATATCGGTAGTTGTGATGACTCAAGTTGATGAAAAAGGGTGAATTGGAACAAGAAAGGAAAATCAAGCAGTACCATTTTCTGTAATATAGATGCGACGAACGTTGTAATATTCCTTGAGGTGAATAAGAATTCCGTAGATACCCCTTGGAACAATATATAGCCAATTTGAAGCAGCCTGTATTCCATGACATAAAAGTGAGTAAAAGGTATAGTCTTGGCCTTGGGGGAAAATCATGGCCCCACAATACTCTAGTCTATTATGAATAATTTCCCACAAGTTATACCTGCGGACCAATTGGAACGTTGTTCCGCTCGGCTACATGAAACATTTCAAAACAAAGTATATGAAAACTGGTCAATCCAAATCTCAAATTAACAAAATCTTTCAAAATTAATTCAGCACTTACTTGTGGAAGTGACCTCTCGGTCGGTTACGTACGAGGGGGTTCCGTTTGTTGGTTTAGGCGCATTGGTTGCATAAGAAGTGGTGTAATAATTAATCCCCAAGAAATCATAAGAATCTTTCACCAACTTGGACTCCTCTTCACTAAATTTGGGGAGCCGATCGCCAACGGAATCTCTCATGCTTTGTGGGTAATCGCCACGCGTCAATGGCTCAACGAACCTAATAAAACCACAACAAAATTCAGAGTACAGTGTCCGAAAAAAGAATCCTGCAAAAACAAAGCCACTCACTTACCATCCCAATTCGAAATCCAAAGCTCGAGTGGCAGCTTTCCTGTCAGCTTCAGTATCGTTAAGGGGTTCGTAGAACTGAGAATCAAGCGTGATGCCAATCTTGCCACCTTGGTACGCCTAATTTAAAATAAAAATAAAATCAGGTGATGATTCCTAGAAAAAATATCCATTAATTTGGATCAGTGAACCGTACGGTAAAATTTTTCCTGTATGACTCCACGGCTTTAGCGTGAGCCAGGATCAAATGATGTGCTACCAGATACGGCTCCGTGCCCGGATCTCCACTTCCTACAAATATACTTTTACTACGGGATGCATTTTCGGACGAGGACGAAGACGATGTGGAGCCTCGACCGGGTGGATACAAACCCAACACATATCCGAAGTTGATGAACATATGGGGCTCGTTGAATGTGATCCAATTCTTAACACGATCGCCAAATTCCCAAAAGCATAACTCCGCGTACTCCAAGTAGTCCTTGCTGAAAATAAGACAAGAATTTGTATTCTTCTGATTCTAATTCTTTATTGCTGCAATTGTTTTTACTTACACAAATTTCTCGGACAAAAGTCCTCCATATTCAAGTTCTAGTGCTTGGGGAGGATCGAAGTGGAAGAGAGTAACATATGGCTGAAGACCTGTAAAAAATTGGAATAGTTTCTTCCATCTATAATCGTTTATTTATTTAAGATAGGATGGAACACGAGGAATTATTCAACCTTGAGACAATAGTTCGTCTATCAGATTGTTGTAATACTTAATCCCTTCTTGGTTGACGCCACCACTCAATCTTCCACCTAGATTTGGTTACACAAATCGTCAAGCATGAATGTTAGACCAAATGTCAGTAGAGATAAATCATATGCCATCAAAGTGACATAAGTTCCCAATAAGCATTAGACCTGGCAATATTCTAGACCATGAGATGGAAAATCGATAGGCATCAAATCCTGTTTTCTTCATCAACTTCACGTCATCCTAAAGTCCATTTATGTTGGCACATAAGCTTTGGCAGAACACTTGATCAAAAAAATGGGACAACATTTGTTAAGTTTGATTCACATATCAATACCTTGTACTTATGATACTGGTCGATCGCAACATTCCCATTGCTGCTATCAGCAACTCTACCTTTCAAATGAAACGAAATTTTGATTAATTTCACTGCTAAACAAAATGACCAACGTAAGATACATGTATAACATATAATTTTCTTAGCATGTACTGGGGTCAGAGGAAGTCCAGGCATCCCAAATGCTTGGGCCTCGACCGCCTTCCCTGGCCGCACCTTCAAACTAATCAACCAGAAAGAGCATCAGAATCAGTGTTTGCATTATACGAACGTTTTTTGTTTTTTTTATCAACGGCGTTGTGCTATATTCGACAAACCTGATAAGCTGAGGAGCTAGTTCCAAACACAAAACCCTCTGGAAAGTCATCACGTGAAATATTTGTTAAATCAGATCCTGGAACTTCAGTGGACTGCATATGGATGACCGTGTCTTGATGCTCCATTGAAGAACAACGAGTTGTGTGTAAGAAAGAAGAAAGGGAGAACAGATGCTAATTGTTTCACTTTTTCGAGGACTGTGAAACTCCTCTCGTGATTCCATTACTTATAGAATAACCAAAGCGCTTTCATTTTCTTTTTCTCGTATTGAGGCTTTTTTTTTTTTTTATCTTTTTAAATTTTTCTAGGTTGGTATGGTTTGTTAGGAATTGCTTTTCATGACTACACATCTAGCAAACTATTGTATTAAATTCGTAGAAGTTTCAATGAGGTAGCTAAACTATAAGTAGGAATCAACCCTTTTATGCACTTTTTTCTTTCCAGCACAAATCGAAAAACTGATCACTTTTGATGTACCGATTCGCTACAAGTTTACTAAAATTGATTTAGACAATGTTGGTGCATTAATGATAACATTAATCCCAATTTTGGGAGTTAGTTACTAAGTCAGCAGTGTGGTTCGGAGCAGAAGTGATACAACGTACTAATTTTAGCACACTAAAAATACACTAATATTGTGGGTTTACTGGTTTGACCAATTGTTTTTCTGTGTTTAACATTTTCGGGCCCACTAGATCTGACGTGACAAGTATTGATGTATTTTTAATGTGCTAAATTAGTGCGATAAATATTTTTGGGTGCGGAGTCCAAAGTGTACTTTGATGTAAATTTTAAAAAATTCAATTTGATCAAACTTCGCCCAAATTTTCACAATTCACCCACCACACTAGAGTATTAAAAAAATGGCAAGTAAATAATCAATCATATCATCCCCGATTCAGAATCAGACTTGGTTCTATCTTAAGACTTGGTCAGTCCCCTTGCCGAGGCCAACTTATTGTAAGAACCCAACGATCCACTGGTTAGCAAATTCTGCGGAATCCCATACACCTGATCGGCAGAAACATCAACGCGGCGGCGCTGAACCCCACTGGTGATCATCTCATCCTCCTCATCCAACGGCACCCTATCGAACGCGGCATTCATGAACGTCGCCGCCATGATCACCACCGGGCCCGACGCCACCAGCGCCCCCACCACGCTCCCTCCCACCACCTGCCCCTGTGGCCCGGCTAGGTAGACGGCCAGACCCGCAATCCCCATCGGCGCCGGAGGCGGCAGAATCGATCCCAACAGCGACAGGATCTCGAACCTGCCGTGGAGGGTTACCACGGACCCTGACGACGAAGGCTGACGGAGAGTCACGTTGGTGACGCATCCCGTGGCGCTGAGGACACTGACTCCGCGCTGCTTCCGCCGCGCGAAGCTGGCGAGCGAGTCGGTTATGTCGAATCCCGAGGGGACCTCCAATGCCTGTGCCTTGAGGGCGCTGGGAGTGTCCCTGGTGATGATAATCGGAGGCTTCGGTTTGTTTTTGGATCCGGCGGGCCTGCCGCGAGGTCTGCGGATGGGTTCGGGTCCATCAATGGGCACGCTGGGGATTAGCTCCATGTTTTCTGCTTCCATTCTGGCGGATCCGGCCATTTTTTGTTGGTTCTTGATTGGGAATGGAATGGGATCAAGTGTGGAGTTCGAGTGTGCTTATGTAGAAGAAAATGTTGGATGTAAATTAGTGTAATTAGTTGTGGAATTAGGATAGTGTTAAGTGAGACTGGAGTTTTAAATTGGTGTTTGCTTCCTAACTTGTAACAGATTTGTATCTCATGTGGATGGGATGGTTGCCCAACAAGCAGTAGGGAATAAGTTTTAAAAGGCTAGTTTTTGTCTGGAATAATTAAATTAAACATACCGCGACTGGAAATCGAGGGCTAGATAGGCCTGGGTTATCAGCCAAAAAGGCATGGTAAAAAATTGGTTACTTTGAAAAATTGAAGTTGGTTACATTGAAAAATTAAAATTGGTTTTTGCCGATGCCTGGACTCGCCCCTCACTTGACTTCCAACCTTCGCCAAGCTAACTTCCGCAGATAATGAGTATTTGATTTCAATCCTTGGCCCTGATGGCTTCACCTTTCACTTCATTCAATAACATTGGGAGACTTTGAAGTCAGATTTTACAACATTTATAATGGAGTTTTAATGGTTCCTCTTTTATTACTCTGGCTCCAAATACAGTGATCCGGTTATGTTGGAGCACTTTAGACCTATTTCATTAATAGGGCGTGGATACAAGATTCTGTCTAAGTTGCTAGCCAACAGGTTAAAGTCAGTCATACACAAGATCATTTTTGAAAATCAAACAACTTTCATCAAATGAAGGCAGATTTTGGATGATATTTTAGTGGCTAACGAAGTAATACACAGCATCAAAAAGTAAAAAAAAAAAACTGCAGTATTGTTGAAGGTTGATTTTTCTAAGGCTTTTGATAATGTGGACTTGAAATACTTGATATCTATGATGCAAAATTGGGTTTTTGTCAAGTGTGAATAGAATGGATCCGAGAGTGCATATCTACATCTCATGATATGGTGCTGATAAATGGAAGCAACTTTGGAGAATTCAAACTAATGAGAGGTCTTAGACAAGGAAATCCATTGCCACCTTTCTTGTTTTTGATTGAGGTAGAAGGCCTTCGTCTGATGCTGAACAGGACCGTGGAGTTGAAGAAACTGATGGCCAATAAGGTGGACAGGATTATTTTATCTCACTTACTATATGTTGACGATACGTTGCTATTTGGAGTAGGAAACCGAGATAATGTACTAGTGATGAAGGGTATCTTAAGGATATTTGAATTGATTTCCGATCTCTCTATTAACTTGACAAAGAGAAGGTTGTTCGGCTTGAATATGGGGGTGGAGTTGGTTAAAAGAATTGCAAGTAAGTTAAACTGTAAGACATATACGTTACCTTGCTCCTACATTTGACTTCCATTAGGAGACAATCCACGTAGTTTGCAGATATGGAGGTCGATTATTGAAACTATGAAACAGCGTATGCACAAGTGGGATAAGAAATATCTATCATTAGCAGGAAGAGTAACGCTGGTAAGATCAGCTCTTTCAAGTTGGCCAATCTACTTTTTATCATTATGTTGTGCTCCTAAGCAAGTGTTCAAGTCATTGGATAAGATCCTCAACACTTTTTATGGCAACAAAGTGCTACATCTAGCAGAACAATACATTGGCTAAGTTGGAGAGACCTATGTCTAAAGCTAACAGATGGGGGTTGGGGTATCTGCAGTTCTACTCTGATAAACAAGGCCTTATTGGCTAAGTGGTTATTGTGCATGAGACTCGATACGCACAACCTATGGTGCAAAGTGATCAGGTCTAAGTATTTAGAGCTTTTGATCCCTTGTGTGACTGGACATTGATAACATTGTCTAATTCTGTGTCAAAATAGTGGAGTGACATTTGGACATTATCATATGAGGAATGGTTAAAAAATAATGTGAAGTTGGTTGTGGAAAGTGGAGTTTAAATCTCTCTCGTGGAAGTATGACTAGCTACAGGATGGTTGCTTGGCCTTGCGATTTGAACGTCTATACAGACTGAAGTAATCTCAAGCAGCACCAAAAATCAACCACGGAACCTTACTTTCATAAGACAGTTGCATCCTCGAGAAGAGATTCTGAGGGGTGAGCTAGTGCATCATCTGTCTTTATTCTCACCTACAGGATAGAAGGATAATAGGTTTGGGAAAGGAATGACTCTAAGATCTACATAATTGCCTCAGGTTACGCTGTTTTGTTATAGGAGACTGGACATACTTCAGCTGAGGGATGCAAGAGTGCTCAAGTATTGGGGAAGTTGGCATCGAAGAGAATCCAAACGTTCGCCTAGAGGTTACTTCAGGATCATATGCCTACGGTAGATAAACTACTTCACCGTGGAATTATATGTTCAAAAGCGATGCAAAGATGTGTGATGTGCGGTTTGAAAGTGGAATCAGCTCAGCACGATTTTATATGTTGCCCTGAAGCACAAGACATCTGGAAAGAGGTATACTCTTGGTTTGGGAGGACTTATTTTGTGTGCAGCGATCTTCAGGATCACTTTCAGAAACATATGGCAGTGGTGGCAGGCAAAGATGACCTAGAAATATTGAAAGTAATCCGGTAAGCAGTCGTATGGTTCTTATGGTTACAACGGAATGCAGTAAGATTCGATGCAGATACAGACAGTGTGGAGTCTCTCGAATGGTTTGAATCAACATTTGGGATTGGCTAACAGCTCATAGGGTCCCTCATAGCGGATTAACAGTCAGCGAATGAATGAGAATGCATCGGCCTTGCAGCCGAATGCTTCTCTGAAACTTAAAAAATTGTAGGTGTTGCAATACATTACCATTAAATCATGTTCCTCATAGAGGTAGATGAGTAGCTAATGCTCTGTTGTACGAGCATAGGAGCTTCATTGCCTCTTTTATGTCTTTTGTAAATAGTAAGGCCATTTGGGCATATGATTAATGAAACATTTAACTTATCAAAAAAATTGCATGCACTACATTCTCTCATCCAGTCCGTAATTTTGATGCCATGTTCGATTCGACAATTGATTTTGCTTAGTTCCTGACATTTTGCATTGCCCTATCCAAGATGCTTTCTGGTTTGTCTTCTTCTTGGTCGTTGAAACGAATCCTATATCTACGTGCATTTTGAAGCATTTAGTAGCAACATGATGAAAGAATTTGTAATTTGAGGAAAAATTTAATACAAAAGGGGGTTGATATTCAATGACCCAAACCCCTCAAAATATGAAGGGTTGTCTAATGGTATTGGCGGTAGCAAGCGACTACTACCCACTACCGCTATCGTTAACTTAACAGATATGGGTGGCGGCTTCGCCACCGCTATTTGTTAAGTCCCTACCACCAATACCGCGGCGGTTGCCGGGATTTGAACCAAGGTCTACTACTTAAAAAATAGTTTTATGACCGCTGAACTACAGCGTTGGATGTTTTATTTATTTTTTTTCTATTACCTTGTTATTCAAAAAATTAAATTTTTAATAATTTATTCATTCACTACAACTTTAAAAAAAATTAAAAAAATGTTTCGTGTTTGACCAAATCTTGTAAAACCCTACTAGGGTCGCGATGAATGAGACAACGGCTGTTTCTCTATCTTCTTGATTTTCTCCTCCTTCTCTCTTACGATTCCTTGTGCGATTCCCCCTCGATTTCCCTCCCAGACCTACCAATTACCTCCAAACCTTGCGATTTTTGCCTCAGGTTCTCGAGGCACCACCCCCCATAGCACGTGGAGTATGGGGAATTCACATTTCTGGAGTTTGATTTTGATTTAGGGGGTGTTTTGCGCAGACCCTCTTATGCTTATAATTGGATTATAATAACTTTTTTTGAAAAAATGAAGAGTTA
>JAOWBN010242624.1:0-11996 GCA_028565015.1 Pinguicula moranensis | reverse complement strand
GAAACGACCTCTTTGTATACTTACAAGGGTAAGCCCGCGTACATCTGACCCCCCCAAACCCCAACCTAGTTGGGAATATACTGGGTACGTTGTTGTTGTTGTTGTTGTTGTTGTATAGCTTTAGCAAATTATATTGGAGAATCCTAGCTTTCTCAGTTTTTGGAGTGTACTTGCTTTATCAAATTATCTTGGCAGAAGAGATGGATAGACGTTGCTACACTGGGCGAACAGGGGGTAGCTTCTATTTCACCAATTTCCCGGTGGATTGGACAGAGAATGAAATGAAGAAATGCTTCGACAGACTGGGAGAGTTTGCATGTATCCATCCCCCGGAAGCTAGATAGAAACGGGAACAAGTTTTGGTTTGAACAATTTCAGTCAGTTGAGAGTATCGGGAGGGTGGTGAAGGGAATGAACTCATTGAAGATTGATGACGAAACCCTTAGAGAAAATATTGTGAATTTCTAGAAAACTTCGGTAGGGGCACCATGGAGGGCCGAGCAGCATACACAACAGGACCGTGCTAGTAAGGGTCTACGAACCTTGGAAACCCTGGATGTAATCTTTAAGCCGACAGAGAATGAAACAGATTGGCTACAGAAATGCCTGGTGGCAACGCTTCAGGGAGTGTCCCGCACGGCTGTATTGAGAGAAATGTGAGCCAGTTCAACTATCTCTACTACCGAGGATGCAGGTACTAGCGCATATGGATTCAAAGGGACAAAAGAATTCCTTTCATAGTGAGGTAAAGCAATGGGATGAAGTGGGGCTCTTGGAAATCAAACCATGTTCCATACTAGCAATAGCCCACCTGAATGATCGGTGGCTGAAATTCACGGGGATCCCGGTGAATGTATGGAACAAAAGGTTCTTCACTGTACAGGTAGAGGAACGAAATTTTACGGGTGTTCAAGACTACGATTATGTACGCATGTTGATCCGCAAGAAGGACATCCAAAAGAATGGCTCAACCTCCAGCTACAAGGAAGTTGCTTTGCTATCAGTGTAACGGAAGGAGACAATGAGTAGGAAAAAGTGGCCGGTGAGGGATATTGGGCAAACGAAAGCTCCGGCAAAGTTGGACGACGGCGAATGGCCAGCTCAGAATGTTGGGGGGAATCCCAAGGTTGCAACGGCTCCTTTGGCCTGGGTAGATTAGGCGTCAGTTGATGGTCCACCAACAATTCCGCACCTTGGGACGCATAACAAAATAGGAATAGATATACAGAAGCACGTGAAAAGATACAAGGGTGGGCCCACCACAAAGGAACCCCAACTCCCATCTGACCCGACCGACGGTTTAAAAAATGAGCGATATATTGTTTACTAACTAGGAAAAGATGAAGACAAACAGCCCAAACAAATCGGAAGCACAGATGTACCAAGACTTTGACACGGGGAATTTAGAAGAGATGCATGGGCAAAGGATGGTAGACAAAGTGGACAAAGGTAGTGCGGGCTACTGTTCAGGGAGAATATGGTGACGAGAACGTCAATACCGAGACAATGGGGACCCAAGGGGCGGTAGGGAACGAATCGGAGGAAGGCCGACAACAAATTACAGAATTAGAGGACGGAGAGGTGTCACAGGGAGGAGTGACAGAAAATAAAACAAGCGAGCACTTGATGTCATACAAAAGAGAGTTAGGAGACAGCTGGAAATTAAGGGGACAGAAGAGGAAAATGTTGTGAGGAGAAAAGGGAGGGTGAGTACAGAGAAGAAAGAGGCAATTGAAGGGCATCGTGAGGGCGCGAAGGAGAAACCAACCAAAGAGTCGGGACATTTGTACTCGTCTATATAAAGCGTGATTGAGGAAGATGGTATCGCAACTCACGAGACAGGGGGCATGGAGAAGACAAGAACGGATGGGGAGGAACGACAAGCCAAGGAGAGGGGAAAACTGAAGCTCTACGACTCAAATTCGCCACGAATTATAAATTGCGTCCAGGAACTAAATTGGTTATCAGAAAATCAAGAAGGGTTGCAACCTCGACAAAGATCCTCAACAAACAAGGATGAAAGGCGTAGAACGGGGACCGAGAGAAGCCGCCTCGCGAGAGGAATGGAAGGAGACCTTGGAACTGATAGGTTTGGTAAAATTAATTTTGTAGTTATCCTTGATCAAATCCTTTTTTGTAATAGCAGGGTCAAAGGCAATGGCTACGGCAGAGGCGGTTTAGCATGATAGCCATTGCAGAGCCTTTTCTGGCGGAAAGAAAAATGAGTTGGATAGCCCATATGCTCCAACTTCCTTTCTTCGCCTCTAATGAAGCACAGAATGGGAAGCTGTAGACCCTTTGGAAAACTAAAAATGAACAAGCAGTGATGGGGAAGTGGAAGAATGAAGGACAGGAAACATTGGTTACCTTTGTGTATGGAAAGTGTGAATATGCTCGGAGAAGAGCCTTATGGCAGGAGGTGGGTTCAGTGCAATCGAATTCAATGCCATGGATAGTGGTAGGGTACATTAATGCCGTGAGATCGAAAAGAGAAAGCAGTGGACGTTCAACACGACCGCCGCTACCAACGCTGGAGTTCTCAGGTTGCATCCAGGATTGTGCATTGGTAGAAGTTAAGAATAGTCCCAATTTCTCGTGGGGTAATGGCCACAGAGGAACAGCTAGATCATGTGCTCTGCTTGACAAAGTCCTTGTAAATATGGAATTCCAGGCAACTTTTCCAAACTACAACTACTCCTTACTTAGCAGGAAGTCTTCAAATCACCGTCAGGTGTCAGTCAAGTTTGAGGAACCACCTATGCGATATGGGATGAAACACTTCAAGTATATGAACATGTTGGGAGCTCATAAGGATTTCCTTCCTTTAGTGAAAGCTAATTGGGAATCTATTCAAGGCAGGGTTGGAAAGGAAACACTGGGCTGTAGGGAAAAGGGAGAGAAACTTGTTACAAAGAGTATGATATGGAACCAACTTCTACCCACGAAGGTATCCGTATGCATGTGGAAGGCTTGGCAAGAAGGTCTGCCGACAGACGACCAACTGAGAAAAAGGGGATCATGCTTGCCTCAGCCTGCCAACTGCTGTGCAGAAAGGAAGCAGGAGACTATAGATTTTCTATTTTCTAGTTCACTTGCCACAACAGTATGGAACCAGGCAGGAGGGATGATGGGATGTGCCTTTTCCCTGCCAAAAACATGGAAGACAGATTGACACAGTGGATGGCTATTGCTGATAATATAGATTTAACGGGGTGCATAAACTCGGGATATCAATGCAATATATGAAGACATCCAACAGCCACCAGGAGCAGTATGGAGGGAAGTAAGGCGGCTAGTTAGTGTAGCAATGGAACAAACTAATAGAAATTTCAAATTGCAGGTGGCGGACAAGTGCATTTTGGCCCAAATGAACATAACAGTAAAATGGAGGCAACCAAAGAGAGTCCAAGTGGTCAGATGGTCTTAACCACTAACAGGCTGAATCAAGTTAAACACGGACGGCAGCTATTTTGGTAACCCAGGTCGGGGCAGGGGAAGGAGGTGTAATCTCAGATGCTCTTGGCAATTGCCTGACAGCTTTCTCAACACATTTTGGGATAGGAACTAACAACAAAGCAGAACTCCGAGCAGCAACAGCGGGTTTCAAAATATGCAAGCAGAATCGATGGAGAGATATCATGTTGGAAACAAACTCTACACTGCTGGTGGAGTGGTTTGAGAAAGATAGATGCACCCCATGGTATTTATGGAATTTCTGGGAGGAGTTTAAAATGAGTAAAGAAGGCCTACGAGTACTGGTAAGCCATCAATATCGTGAGGGAAATTCAGCAGCTGATTGATTAGCAAAACAAGGAGCGGCAGGAATCAATTCAAATTCAGTGAAAGGGACACGCTACCCAGGAGGCAGAGGAATTTTGAGAAGTGAAAAATAGGGTATTCCCAATATTAGAATGTAATAGTTAGGAGCATGCCTGTGGGATAGGTAGGATCCAGGCAATAAGCTAACAAAAGATATTTTTTAAATGAACTTGATTGCATAAAAAAGGACCTTTGCCGCCAGTCCAGGGCAATACAAATTACATACTGCTACCTAACACATTCTGTTAGGCTACATTAACCAATACAATCAACAAGGAAAATCATTTACTGATCATCTAGCCCTAAAGGACTCAAAAAAACTCAAAATGAGAATTGATCAGCATAGCCGAATGTAGGGAAGGCCTCCTTTCTCCGTGCGAACATATCCTCTGACATCCCAGGGTAGCTCGCTAAAACCCCAGCAGGTTCTTGTGCAATTGCCTGCACCCAACTTAGCCATTATGTCATCAGCACTGAAGCTAACAAAAGACTTGGTACGAGGGATTGCCTACATTGTAAAGGTTTGGATCTCACCTAAAGAAACCCAACTCTGGTTTAATATAATGAAATATTTCCATAAAAAAAGGGTGCACTTGCTTTATCCAAAATATAAATCACCCGTACAAAATTTGATGATAAGGCCGTTCGCTATGGGGTATTCCTCTATGTCAAAAGGATATCGGTGCTATGATCTTGTCACTCGTCATATTTATCACTCTTTGGATATCACATTCTTGGAGTTTGTCTCATTTTTCACAGGTTTCGCTCCCTCTCTGGATGTCACTGTTCGGTCTGATGTGGAAAACCTGCCCATTCTTCATCGTCCTATTCCGATACATGACGTCCACTTGTCCCTATTCACATCCCTGCTCCTCTAGATCTTATTCCACTTCAGACATATACTCGCCGGCCACGCTTGACTACACCCTTGCCAGAGGGTGCAGAATCTTCATCGGATTCAAATATTATATCACCACCCATATCTCCTGATATTGTTGTTCCCAAATATCCTATCCGTGACGTCCCCCAGATCGCTTCACTTTTACATGTTATACTGAGACCATTCTATTTTCAAGTATATCTCCTATTAGGATCTGTCCAAATCCCATCATTCTTTCATAAGTACATTTCACTCGGCCTCTATCCCTTGATCTATCCATGAAGCACTCCAAAATCCTCAATGGGTGGTTGCCATGAAAACAGAAAATGATGCTTTTCAGTGCAATCAGACATTGGAACTTGTGTCCCCTGGGGAACGTATTGTTGGCTACAAATAGGTGTTCAATGTAAAGTATTTGGCAGGCTGTACTATTGACAAGTATAAAGCCCGACTTGTGGCTAAAGGGTTCACTAAGATTCCCGGTAAGGATTTGGGGCAACTTTTGCACATGTGGCTAAGCTCACTACTGTCAGACTTATTGTCTTTCTTGCTGCTTCCTATTCTAGCCCTTATATCAACTAGATGTCAAGAATGTATTTTTGAAAGGGGACTTATCTGAGACTATCTACATGGATCCATCGCCCGGGTTTCGAGCTGAGGGGAAGTGTTCAGGAAAAGTATGTCGTCTTCGAAAGTTTCTCTATTGGTTGAACCAATCCCCTCGTGTATGGTTTGATCGCTTTAGCAATGTGGTATTCACTTTAGACTTCACTCGATATCATTCTGATCATACCTACTTTACTCACCGTAATTTTTGAGGTTAGTGTGTCATTATCTTAATTTATGTGGATGATATTATTATTACAAAAGATGGTGCACAGGGTATTGGTCAAGTTAAGCGCCATCTTGGGATGACTTTTGATGTTAAGAATTTGGGCCCCCTCAAGTACTTTCTTGGCATTGATGTAATTAGGTCTCGCCGAGGTATTTCCTTTTCCCAGCAAAAATACACGCTTGACCTCCTTCAAGACACTGTAATGCTTGGGTGTAGGCCTCCCTCCTCTTCTATGGATTCAAATCAGAAGTTGTCTGCAAATATGGAAGAGTTATTATCAGATTCGTCTGTGTATCAGCGACTTGTATGTCGTCTTATCTATGACAAACACAAGACCGGATATCACTAGTATTGTCAGTCAATTCATACATTCACCAAGGACAACACATCTGGATGCAGTCGATCATATTCTCTGGCATCTGAAAACCTTCCCTAGTCTCGGCCTCTTCTTCGAATCAGGATCTCAGTCCGAACGGTCCTGCTTTAGTGTTGATTATGCAAGATCAAAAGGTAATCATCGTTATAATTCAGGGTTATGCACCTTTCGTGTGAGTCACCTTATCTCATGAAAAAGCAAGAAACAAGTAGTTTTCTTCTGGTAGTCTACTGAATCTAAGTATTGAGTTATGGCACAAGGGACGTATTAAATATTGTGGCTTCGTTCTCTTCTTCAGGAGTTGGGGTTCCCAGTCACAGACTATTACATCTTATTCTGTGATAACAAATTTACTATTATGTTGTCCTCCGACTTTGTCCTTCATGAGAGACAGCACATTGAGAGTTACAAAGCAATAAAAGTCACATGAATGCTAATAAAAATATATTTGTAGGTCCTCGAAAAAAAATTATAGACATAGATGCTTCCCAAAAATGTTAGAATAGAAAACAAGGTTATAACCCAAAATACATCCATTGCTGCTATGAACTCACTGTATGTGACAAGGTATGATGGACAAAGACCATTCAAAGTTTGTTCATAACTCGAGTGAGTTTCCAGAAAAAAGAAAATATTATCATTGCCATCCTCTGAAACAATACTGGCAGCATGCAAAAATGGTTAATTTATTACTATCCTATTATGAGCTTCTAGGTTTAATTTGTGCATAAGGTCTTTATGTTGGAGCTAATGGCTAGCTAGAAACTTGAATAAGTAATGCAATCACCTTTGCAGTTAAGAGAAGTGCCTTGACCAAGATTGGATACAAATGAGGGGTGTAAACCCAGAGAGTTCAGCCTACTTGATTTGTAAAACAAAGGAAGGTTATCGTATAAGAGTATCCTGCTGGCAGATACCTATTAAGTTACAACCCACCCATTTAGCAAGAGTGTTAAGCATTGAAGTTCCACGACCTGAACTATGGGATTTGTGAACCTATGTGATAATTAATTAGTGTTTACACTAGTGATGATGGAAGGGATACTCTGCTAACTAAAAATGTGAATTGGTTGAGGATGTTTAATTGATTGCAAGATATTTACTTGTTTCTTTGCTGAACAATCTGCAAGTATAGAAAGGGAAAGGAGGTTCCAATATGTGAATAATCTTTATGAACATTGGTGGATAATGATGTTGTGTGAATAATAAAACATTAATAAATAATGCTGAAGGGTCTCCTTCCAAATTGACAATTTATGGGTACCGAACAGTAGAATTAAAACAACAGTAAATTTTACAAAAAGGTACCTGATTTCTTAAAATCCAAGATTTGCCTGCGAATCTCTTCTAGCTTTCCCCATCCACACCCCAATGTATCAATATGGAGATAAACACCCACTACACGAGGATCATATGCTGCTTTCTCAAAATTTTCGCAAATTTGAGGTAAAGATAGTGCTCTAGAAAAGCTTTTCAGCTGATCAGATATCTGGAAAAAAAAAATGAATCGTTAAAGTTCAACTTGATCCTTAGACAGCAACCCAGTAAAATAGTGTTACTTGTTTATTTCCTTACATTTTAAGGTTAGCGTACTAATCTTCAGTTTTGGAGAAAGCCCACCACTTTAGATTATTTCTCTTTCACGCTATAGCCTCTTTTTTCACAGTTGTATTTAGGTGTGCACAGCAGCACTGTCATTCAAATATTTCACACACAAAATCTGATTTTGCGCCATGAAGACTTAGCCTAAAAATAAAGAAGACCCACTCATCAGTTTAGGAGAAAGTCCACCATTTTAGATTATTCCTCTTTCACGCTATAGCCTGTTTTTTCACAGTTGTATTTAGGTTTGCCCAGCAGCTCTGTCATTCAAATATTTCGCACACAAAATCGGATTTAGCCTAAAAATGAAGAAGACCCACTCAACAACAATTAACGAAAGAAGATTCCCATTGCATAAAGGGACCAAAAAAATGGAAGCTTGTAAAACAACAGCCGCAATCAAATTTCTGACCTCTCCGCGCAATGTCATCTTTAGAACACTGCCCTTCTCGAACCGTGCCCAAGGTAAAGCAAAGAACAGCCTAGTGTTCAACAGAAACTTCTCCCAAGCACTTCGCTGCTTCAAAACAAACTCACCCTTGGGGTACTTTTCATCATCATAGCCTCCAGCGGTGCCTCCAGCTCCACCACCCACCGCCGTCTCGGCTTTGGATTCTCCATTGGCATCCGTGGAAAATACTCGAGCACGGTGGATGACGGGAGAAAATCGTTGACTGGAAAAGTGATCATGTGAGAGAGAATTGGACCGGCTGCAATAACGAAGTAGAAGCTTCGCCATGGTACAAGGTATTCTTTCTCACTCGGCATTCCGACAAAATTTGGCATTATGGGTTATAAAATGCGAAGGCCCGAATCGGTAGTGCCAGATCGATTCAAAATAATTGTGAGCAAATTAAAGTATAATTTTTATTAAAATAAATGTGGCACACGTGTACCGTTTACTATATTACAAATCTGCCCTTGAATTCTATCATTATACAGATTTGTGAATTTCTCATCCAATCACAGAGATTGTAACGATCGATTTTGTGCGCCTTCGGTAATTCTCAGGTATGAACTGAATTCTCTCTACAATGTATCGAACTCCAGTCGCGCCTTTTGTTGACAAAATCGTTGGTTTTGGTGTAAGTGTATCTTACCGAGGAAAGGAGGTGCTGTCACATTGAAGCAGCTGGTCATTCACTTAATGCTTCACTGGAAGAAAAATGTCCATTTGGATGTAAAATGTGTTAAGAACTTTAATTTATGAAGAGGAAAAACTGAATGAGAACACTTTTATTGAGAATGAAGATGGCTTTTATAGCCATTGCAGTACATGAAGGACTACAACCTAAAATCTAGCCAACTAATCCTAACTTGGAAACTTTCATACTAAAACAAAGCAAGAGAATAGGTAAGTTGGGTGACTAGGATGCCACGTTTATTGACTCTTTCAGCTTATTGACTCTTTCATTTTCTCCCTTAAACTAAGTGGTTCAGCCACACTTAGTTTAACAACTTCCAAATGTTCATGAAATGATCTTGCAGACAACTAGGCTGTGCAGAACACATCACATACCCCCAGCAGCTTTCAATGTTTCTGAAAACTATCAAATTTCAGTGGCTAGGTCATTATATCTGCCACATGATCTTGGCTTCGGAGTGAACTAATTCAAAGATTCCAACCTTTGTAAGTTGCCTTAAGAAGTGACATCTTAAATCAATGTGTTTACTAAGTTCATGCATGACTGGATTCTTCGATAATTTTACAGACGAGTTGTTGTCACACGCCACTTGAGTACCCTCTGTTTTAGTATGCCCAAGTTCTCTAAATATTCTCCTCATCCAAACACCTTGGCAGACACATACTGCAGCAACCACGAATTCAACTTTTGTGGTGGATAAGGTCACAATAGGTTGTTTCTTTGAGCACCATGAGGCAACACTTGAGTTGAACAGGAACTAACCGGATGTACTTTTTTTGCATCCATGTCCCCAAAATAATAAGTGTCAGTGAATGCTTTCAACTCACTGTTTCCCCCAGTCTTGTAGTAAATTCCATAGTTTGTAGTTCCCTTCAAATATCAAAGTATTCTCTTTGTTCCTTGCAGATGGATTTCCATTGGTTTTGACATATATCTGCTTATGAGACAAACAACAAACATGACATCTGGTCTTGTGTTGGTAAGGTACATTAAGTTGCCTACCAACAGCTTGTAATGCACCTCATCAAAAAGAACTCCATTCTCATATCTTCTCATTTTGAGTCCACCATGGGCTATTCAGTTGTCCAACATGCCAAATCTTCTCAACACTTCCACAGTGTACTTCTTTTGGCATATAGAAATTCCATCATCTTTTTACATCAGTTCAATGCCAAGAAAACTTCATCCTCCCAAATCAGTCATATCAAACTCTCTCAACATAGAATCCTTAAATTCAGACAACATAAACTCATCGTCACCCAATATAAATTAATCATCAACATAAACACTTACAATGACCATTTTTCCTACTGAGTTCTTTGTGAACAGTGTTTGTTCACTATCACATTTCTGGAAACCTTATTCAAAGAAGTGTGCTTCAATCCTACTAACCAAGCTTGGAGAGCTTGTTTTAATACATACAAAACTTTTTGCAGTTTGTATACGAGGTGCTCATTGCCAGCTCTTTTAAATTCTTTTTGATGATCTACATATATGGCCTCATTTAGTTGTCCATGGTGGAAAGCTGACTTGACGTCTAACTGGAGAATTGTCCAATTCTTTTGTGCAGCGAGGGCAATGATCATTCTTACGGTATCCATTCTTGCTACTGGAGCAAACACTTTGGTGTAATCCACTCCATGTTTCTGAGAGTAACCCTTAGCAACCAAACGGACCTTGTGTTGAACAATTTGTCCATGCTCATCATATTTTGTTTTGTAAACCCATTTCATTCCTATTCATTTGGTTCCATTAGGTAACTCTGTAAGCGTCCATGTTTGATTCCTCTCAATGGATTCCATTTCTCTTTGCATTGCTTTTCTCCAATTAACATCCTTCACAACTTCTTCAAAAAATAGAGGATCATCTGGATTTGTTGCTACTGCCAAATGAACCTCATCACTATCATCATTAGACTGTCCTAGGCCTTCTCCTCGTAAAATCGTTCATCCATCTAGGAGGATGCCTGGCACGAGCTTCTGTCAGCTCTTGAGTCATTTTCTCTGTCCTGTTCTCACTTGGGCCATTAGTGTTCAAGTGTTCATATGTTTGATTTTCCTCCTCTCTGTCATCCTGCTCATTGTCCTCATCTCTCCACTCTAAATCTTCAATTATTTGTCTTTCATAACTTATACCCCATTCCCACTACTTTTCTTCTGCAAATATCACCTCTTTGCTCACAATAATTCATTTGGTAACGGGATCAAATAACCCATATCCCTTGGACTCCTTACTGATTCCCAGCATCGCACAAGGAGTGCTTATATTATCAAGTTTGATTCTCTTCTCAATTGGAACATGGGAGTATGCTATGCAACCAAAGACTCTGAAATGATCAACTGAGGGCTTCACTCCACTCCAAGTCTCCTCTGGAGTAATGTCCATGACTGTCATTGTAGGAGATCTATTGAGAATATTCATTGCTCAGTTGAATGCTTCTGGCCAGAAAGTCTTGGGAAGGTTCTTGTTGGATAGCATAGAACGAACCATATTCATCACAGTTCTATTTTTTTTGCTCAACAACGTTGTTCTGCTACAGTGTATATGCAGTGGTTAGCTGCCTTTTAATTCCATGTTCTTTGCAAAATTCAGTGAACTCGGTTGAGTTAAGCTCCCCTCCTCTCTCAGTATGTAAGCACTTAATAGATAAATCTGTCTTCTTCTCAATTACAGTCTTAAAGTGTTTGAAGAACGTAAATGTTTCTTATTTTTCTGTTAGAAAATATGCCCATGCTCTTCTGCTATAATCATCAATGAATAGTAAGATGTACCTTTTGCTGTTGTTGGAAATGAGAGATATTGGTCCACAAATGTTCGAATGGATCAGTTCCAATCTTTGAGGTGCTCTCCAAGTGTTCCTTTTGGGAATGGGATCACGATGTTGTTTTCCAACAATGCAGTTAGTACATTTTCCATGTGATGCAAACACAAATTCAGGCAATCCAGACATCGTTTTCTTGTGTACAAGAGTTTGTAAGACTTTGTAGCTCAGATTACCGTATCTTTGATGCCAGAGATCAGCTAGGTTCTGATCTCTGGTCTGCGAGTGAAAGCACTAATCAGGTTGTTCTTGAGAGGGTGGTTATGCTTGACTATGCAGGGTGAACATCCGCTTGGCACCAATGTTGGTCTGAAGGATTAACCCTTTCTCTGGATGATATATATTGCACATTCCTTCTCTAAACAAAACAACCAAGCCTCGTTCCTGCAACTGACCAATACTTAGGAGATTGTTCCTCAACTCGGGGAAATACACCTCAATGACAGTATGATTGATTTCATTTAATAAAAACTTCATTCTTCCTTTTCCCATCACATCCAGTCTGGTGTTGTTCCCCA
>JAOWBN010242613.1:0-11996 GCA_028565015.1 Pinguicula moranensis | reverse complement strand
GTGAAGCCTTATGGGTTCACGTCGTTCAGTCACCATCTCACCACTCTTGGGCTCTCCATGGTGCTCCATTTGCACATCTTCTTGGTCCACGCCATTAATAGGGTGGGGTGCAACTTGGGTTGCATCACCACAACTCTTGGAAGCTTATACAACACATTTTATAACAATATATGTGTGTATTTGGAGTGCTAGCTCCTGAATTTGTGGTTCAAGAATGTGAGAAGAGTTTTCCTCAAATAACTCTTGGGTAGAGAGAGAAAGAGAAAAGAACTTCTCTTTTATCTTCTATCAAGACACAAAAATGCATAAGCTTCTACACATATGGATGTATCAATATATTTATAGAGTTAGCCATGGCCTTGCTATGCAAATAACTAAACCCTAAACATTTGATCTCATACCATACATTTGTGACATGGTTTTACAAACCTATGGTTTTGTAGAGACTTCCTCTAAGTCATTACATGTACAGCTCTTTGTATATGAACACCTCATGACATGCATTTTCATTGGATAAGAAACTATTGCATGTGATTCAATTAGAAGAAAATGGCCACTAACTTCATATATCTCATATATGAAAGTGCAGTAACATTCCATTATCTCTTTTCCATGAGTTAGTGCCTTCCAACTCAAATCCAACTAATGCAAGGTTTTGAAATACGATACATCTCATGAACATTTTATATTTATGTTTAGGATCCTATTATTACATTTAAGTCATTGAAGTATCGAATACTTCAATTCAACCCCTAAACTATTCCTTCAATATATTTTGGGCCCTCAAGAGTTTGATGTTAATGTGTGTGATGCTATAGATTCTTAATAGTTTGTAAATTGACCATAAATTAACATAATCTCATTATGGTTAATGAATTAAACTCCTTCGATTCATTAATAACTAATTCATGTCCATAGACCATGATGCGAATCTTTGTATATCAACAAAAAACGTGGATTTGGGAATTTGATTATTGCATAAAGGCAAGCGAATTTGAAATAAATAAAAAAGATATGACGTGTATCCCAATAAAAAGTTATACGAAATAGAGAAGATGACAAGAAATGAGATGGAAAATTTTTGTTATGACTTAAGAACCCAACCAAACATGCTTCATAACCTTCTAGCTAACAGTTATCCTGGAAACGAATGAAAACATAGGCTTACTTGAATGCCTAATAGTTGATCTACCCAGTGATTAACACGAAATCAAAGGATAAACTTTTACATAAACCCTAAGGTGCATGCAACCAAATTCGTTTTAGAAGAGGAATTGCAGAACAAAGAGTTTTCTCTCAAGTTTGTAATTAAAAATCAATAATAAGCTTGTCCCTTACAAAAACAAACTTGGCCTTTATATAGGCAAGGAAATAACCTAAGAAACCTAACTTGATATAATTCAAAAATAATATTTAAAAATAAAAAGAACAATTTAAATTGGACTAGACTTATTTTTCTTAGATAAGACTCTTCCTTTTGGATAAGACTTCTTTTGATGGAAGAATTCGACTTGAGTAAGACTCCAAGGGACCGCAAAGTCCAACTTGAGTATGACTCTTCATTTTGGATAAGACTCCTCCTTTGGATAAGAATCCTCGTCGACAAGGACTCTTTTGGATGGAAGAGTTTGACTTGAGTAGGACTCCTCAGGATGGAAGAGTTCAATTGGGGCAAGAGTCCTCGAGATGACAGAGTCCACTTGGGTTAGGACTCATTTGGACCATGCAAGAATTCAAATGCGTCTGGAGCCTTGAACATTTACATCAGACCAAGAGTAACATCAAGCAATATGTCATTTTCACCCAGCTATTGAGAATAATCATATTGTGAGACTATCCTTTCAAGAGAATAGTCATATTATGAGACTATCCATTTCAAGAACTAGTTAACTTGTAATTCTTATCATTTTACCTTGATCATATCTCAATATAGAATATAAAGGCTATTCATCATCTTCGATATATGTTTTAGACTTCTTGTACTAGAGATCATGATACTTGAGTATTGATTAAAACTCTTTTCTAATCAAACTCGTACTTTGATCAAAAACTTCATCATAATCTCTTACAAGTGACCATATAGATATCTCCTCCTAACTATCTAGGAGTGATTAATTCTTTATTGATTACTCACAATTCTTTCGTACTTTATATCACCCCCAAAACTATCCATCATTACCCATTTATGGTGTTACTTCGAATAGAATCAAAGAGTAACATCCATACTCAAGATTCTTTTGTTATCTCAACTTTAAGGATCACTTACACCTACTATTATTTAAAGTATCTACTATGGACAATATGACGAAAGCTAGTTGAGTCAACCTGATGTACTTGTCAACTACAAGCATCCAAATTCTAACTTATGTGTTGCTACACCATAGTTTTTTTGTTATGCCAAAATTCAAAATGAAGAGAATAAAAGTCTACGTACAAATATGAGAAATATATAGAAAAGACTAGGGGTCAGAACAACCCCCAAATCGAAAAAACTATCAAGAGAACAAGGATCCCAACCGTGGGGCTCTGATTCCAATAGAGCTTGGAAACATCCACATCACCAGCCGCCTTATCACATACCCAAGCATGGGTTCCAAAGCAACATTGATACAAACTTTTAGCTTCTAAGGTTGTCTCAAATTTTCTTTTCTTTTTTTAAAATCAGGAGTCATAGCTTGAGCTTTGCTCAGCTCTGCCTTCCTCTGATGACACACAGGAATCATTACTGGCAACATATTAATCATTTAGATTGGTACACAGCTCAGCCAACTCGCATGATAGCCTACTTAGTTATGGGATTGTTCTTTGATCCCCATGTCAAATATTAAAAAAACAGCTAGGATGGGAATGATTCCAGCATATCAAGCTGTTTCTTACTATCAATTCTAGTGATCCTTCGTTCCTTAGTTAAATGCCCTGATTAGGATATCTTGGTTCTTCAACAGTTGTTGCTTTAATCATATCTAATGGAGTAGTACCCAATGATGGGTCCGATTTTACCCATCTCTGTCTACTTCTTCTTCAGGTCAATGCATTTTGTTGGTCATGTCTACAAGTATTTTGGCCAAATAGAATGACTATAGCCATTCAGAGCCTATGGCATCTCGATAGATACATCATGAAAAACATTTCCCTGCCACTTTATGCTTACTTTTGCACTCAACTATTTGCAAATCAGAAACCAAATTTGCTCTCTTACTCTTCAATTGCTGGAATTGTGGTTTCTGCCATGATCTCCATGACTTGATTCCTCGGTGCCTGCACAAAAAATAGAGGTCTGTAGTCCCTGTGCACATGGTTTTCACTTTCATACTTTAATATCACTTACTCAAACAATCTGCATGTTAATCTATTTCCTTTACACAAGAAGTTTTCCTGCACTTCCGAAGTATGAAGTTGTACATAAATGACTAATTAAGTAGTTATTTTGTACTCATGTACATTGTAATCTCCTTAGTGCCTGCACAGGAAATAAATGATTAACAACCTCTGTTTGGTTTAAATCCCTAATTTCAGACACTCAAACATCTTCATTTTGTTAAACAGGTCTATTTCCATAGACCATGCAGTTTTGCAAAATTTCCAATTATAAAAAATAGCTACAGAAGAAAAGTAACGACTTTATAATACAGGAAATTACTTACAATGGGGCAACGAGACATCACCAAAAACCTATTGATCAAACCTCAGACAGACTACTGGATTAATTATCCAGTTTGGTAATGAGTATGAAAATTTTTCTGCTCTTTTTGCTTTGATCCGCAACCATGTTACGCGTTGAATGTTTTGCACAATCTTTATTTTATTATTTTATGTTGCTTGAAAATGTGCCAAATTTCTATTTTTCCAAATTAGCCATACCTGAGCTAACCAAATAGATTTTCAGGCAGCCATGTTAACCAAATTAGGTTTATCTGCGATGAAATCCTCCAGCATAGGAATTTGTGTGGTCTGTATGTTTGTCATGCTTGTGTCTGAGCCCACTAGCTAGAATCTAATCGACTTCCATATCTGCACAGAAATCACACAGTAAAAGAGTAGGTGAGCAATAGATTCCACTTCAACTTTGCAAAGTGCACAAGATAACTCATGAGTGCTATGTATGATATGTCTCTCCTATAGCACTTGTTTCACTGGTATAGCATTTTGTAACATTTTTCAACCAAAAGCCATGATCTTTTTCAGTGTGATCCCATTACAGATATTTCTTAGCTTGAGTGAATCCTCTGTTGTCAAAGGATTAATGGTATTTCGATTGATTTTGGAGTATGCCATCTTGACTGTATATATTCCTTCCATGTCACCTTCAAACAGATAATTGTCCTTTCTGAATTCATCTAGTCTTACTTCCTGCAAAAGACATATTAGATCTACTAAGTTTGTTAGCTCATGTTCTCTTAATTGCATTCTCCAAGTCTTGCTCCAATACCATATGTTATTATTCCATTGGCCCATATCAGATATATAGGCACCCGAGTTTAAGGCTACTCTGAAGAGTCTTTGGCATCTTTCTGCCAAGGGCATGTTTAGATGCCACTTATCCAACCAAAATCTGACCCCAACGCCATCTTCCAAATTAATTTTTTTGCTCAGGCTGAGCTTGCCATATCCTGTATATCTTTCCACCAGTATGAGGCATACTTTAATCCTCTGCTTCTATCTGTTCTCATCCCAATAGCAGCCTGTTTTAAGATTGTATGTCTCTTTACTTCCAGTATGTTATTTCTGCTATATTTTGATTTGATAATGCCCATGGCCAAACTATTCTCATCAGCTAGTATTCTTGACACCCATTTGCCCAGCATAGCTTCATTGAAAATAATTAGATTTCGGATTCCAAGCCCTCCTCTTCTAACGAAGATGTTACCTTGTTCCATGATGTCCAACAAGTTTTCTTCTTTTTACTTTTGCTTCAAAAAGAACCCCCTCTTTGGATTAATATGAGTTTGCTTATAACTGATGGTTGTGCATTGAGAAACCCAAAATAGTATGATGGAAGTGCAGCTAACACATAATTTAGCAGGACTAATCTTCCTCCAATAGAAATGTTTTTCTACACCCAGTTGTTTAAGGTCTTGCCGAATTCGTCAATTACTAGCTTCAAGTTTCAATTCTTTTGGGGTTAGCCCCTCGGGGTAATCCCATGTAGGAAATAGGCAGTGAGTTTTTTTGATAGCCCAAGTATGATGCCATATCCTGAATCACATCCTGCTGAATGTCAATCCCCAAAAGTCTACTTTTTGAGAAATTTATGCGCAGACCGGATACTAACTCAAAGTTATGAAGAATAGCCTTGTATGCCTTTGTAGTATTCCACTTTGTTTCCTAAATATAAGGGTATCATCTGCAAATTGCAGATGTGATAACCGAACCTGGTGTACCCTTCAAATATTTGTAGTGCTGCAGCCTTTTGAATCATATTGGACAACCCTTCTGCAACAATCAGATAGAGGAGTGGGGAATGTGGGTCTCTGATGCGCATTCAGTTGTTGCACTTTTCTTGCAAGTGCACAAGTCGCACAAATATAAGAGTGATGATAAGGATGTCGAACCACAAGGATTGGGATAAACAATCACTAACATTCACAAGTTTCGTGCAATTTGAGCCAAATAAAACTAAGTTGAAGTTGATACTAATCTATCCATTAAAATATAAATTAGGCAATGAACAAAGATGATTAAAGTGCAGTAGAATGAAGATAAATCAAGTACATAAGTTGGAGACATCCAGGTGAGTGCAACTTCACCACTTGAGTCCCTCGGGTAGAATTATAATCTAATTAGTCATGGATCACTTATCATATTGTGTCTATCAGATTCACCTACCCTAGAATCCTATCTCTCTCGAGATGTAAGTGTCCTTCTCTGATTTATAGATGAGCATCTCTCGATATCTCATACAAATAAACCAGAGACATTAATCTCAAGTGATCCTCACACGGTAACACCAATTGTATAGGCATTCTCATGCTATTGCAACCGATGTGGACCTTACTATGCCTAACATAACTTTTTCTCTCGACCTTCCATTATGCTTAGTGCATCTACTTACGTTGATCAAATATAAATAGATGAGAATGAAGAACAGCAAGATCAAACACCATAAAGAAAATTAAAACATGGTAAACATTCAATAATTTCCCCAAATTCTTCAAGGGTTACATTGCGCCCCTGGATTTAAACGTTTAGCTCATGCTTAAGGCATGAGACATTCTACTAACACATAGTATTGAGTTCATAACAAGATAAATAGAGTATTAGATTGGTTCTCCCTTGAGAAAGAGCTTCAGGATGGTAACTCAAACACTTTTTCTTTGAAAAAACCGGCTCCCGTGCATCCTCTCTCCTTTTTGTGTTTTTTTTTGCCTTTAATACCACTTCGCTAGCTTCTTGTGGAAGCTTCAAGTACAGTGCAGGAGTACGTTTGTCCGCCAATGTGGCGTGCAAAGATGTATGTACGTATCACCTTGCATTGTCATTTGATCAGGAGTTGGTGTCACACCTTGGATAATTGAGGCAAAATCTTTGCTTTTGGTGTTGTTTCTCTTCCTTTTCTCTCAAAGAACAATTATTAAATTATTTCTGCAAAAGGAAGTAAAACAAGTATAAAAGAGGTATCCCATCATTCTTAAATCATACTCAAATAATCTGCATTTATTGGGTATAAAGTCGGCTCATCAACATCCCAAAACTTGAATCATTGCTTGTCCTCAAGCAAACAGATCTAAAAAAAACTCAAATGCACAATGAGGATGTGTACAAGTGCAGCTTCTTAAGCTTGCAGTCATTACCAACTTTTGTGTTACTTCATACATAGAGATGTCAACCATGGCCAGAAATAGGGTTTTTTTCACTTTCAAATTAGGCTCCCTTCTTCAACCTTTTCTTCAGTTTGATTTTTCGTCTCTCTCGCTTTTTGCCATGCCAAGATGGTCAACGATTGGGATAGACATCATTTTGAAAATCGATACATATTTCTTCTATCAGAGTCATACTTAGATCCGAGGGTATTTACATAACAGACAATACAAGAGTACTATGTACATCAAAATGCTTTTCTTTTCATTTGTTTTGGGATAACTAATTCTATCTTTGACTGCGTTGCTTACCTATCCTTCGAGATACATAATATAATTTCTTTTCTATTTATTTTTTGTTTTTCTGGCTTTTTTCTTTCTTTTTGTGTTACTTTTTCTTTTTCCTATCCATCATTTGTCCCAATCTTGGTTTAGGCTCCGAAGGGTTACTCTTGAACTAAAGAAAAGTGTTTGGATTTTTCTATCAATCTTAGCCTAAAGTCGGGTACCTTCCCCAAAATAAAAATTTTCTTCCTAAAATCACTTCCCTAGTTTTGTCCTTGGTCGATTTCTCTTATGTATTGCAAGTTGTTGTTTCTTCCAGCGTATGGTAAGGACCCTAAAGGCAAAAAGAACAAATGCTACACCATACAGTAAAAGTAGTACATAGGCAGAAACATGTAATACAGTACCACACAGATCAAACATACGAGGTTCAAAATATCAGCAACAATGCAAATAAAAGTGCAAGGTTCAAGGTCGAGCAAATCAGTTAATACCCCCATCCCTAAGCTTATCATACACTGCCCGAAGTGGATAAAAAAAAATATGAGTTCAAGAAATACTCCCCTGAAGGAAGGCAGAGCCATGTTTCATTCAGAGTCGGATCCCACCAGGTTGTAAGTACGTGCCCATCCTCCTCCTCCTCCTCCTCCTCATCATCTTCGTCCTCATCCTTCTCATCATCATCTTCCTCGCTTCTTCATCACTAGTTCAGTAGTTGCCTCGCTTGGTGGTGCAGATAAAGTAAAGGTTAGTGGAAGTGTTAGTGGGCTGACAGGAAATTGAACACCCTTCAATATGGACATCAACACCACATTTCTGTACACTGCAGATATGCAACGATAAGAGTGGTCAACAAAGGTCTCCCACTGGTCCAAATTTGTAACAGCAACTACTAGAGGCATGGCTGATGCAAGCTTCTTGAGCTTATGGCCAGGAGTGTGTACATACTGAGGAATAATAGGAGTTGCCATTTTGGCTTTACCTTCGGAATTGGAGGTGGTAGGCGCAATAGGTTTTGTTGGGGTAGATTCAGTCTTGGATGCTCGGCAATTAAAGTATGCCCCCACTTGCTTATTAGAGTAGGAGTGTATCTAGAGAAGTGGAAATAGCTTCTCGTACTCATCCAAGGCTACCCAAGCCTTCAAAGACATCGTAGTTATCAAGGAAGAGAAGTGCAGTGAATGGGGGCGCTTCTCCAGGACAGCTAGACTCTCCATAATGTCCTTGTAAATCACCTTCCCGACAACAATGTTGCGGCCAATTTCAAAGGCATATATGAGCAGCAATCTCTTCAACTTGATGTCCCCAATGTTGGAAGTTGGCATCATCCTTGTGCATATGAATAAGTGCCACATGAGAACAGTGGCACAACAATCCGACTTGTTAACTCCCTATTCAATCGGTTTGTTTCTAGTAGACATTTTCTAGGTCATTCCCGAAGAACACAAATATCCAGCCACATTAGTCAGATCAGGGTACTCCTCATTGAACTCCGAGAATTCATCTTCACTCAGGCACACACAATTGTGGATCCGATTTATCTCCATCGGGCTAAACGATACCCAAATCCCTCTAACGTATACTTTGAAGTCATTCATGACAACCAAGTTAGCATAAAATTCTCTTACCATATTTGGTGCATATTCAGTTGGAGTTCTAAGAAATTGAGTCCAATCACGATCCTTAACAGCTTTCCTAATAGTAGGCATACATCCAAAAGTAAAACCCCTTTCCCGTATCACATCCAATACACCTACAGTAACATCAAATAAATCTTTTACAATGACATTCACAAATTTTTCAGTAGAACCAGACTTAGTTCAAGTTAGTTATTACTTAATGCAAAGCACCATAAAAACATGTGCTCGGGCTAGTTCTGGATTTTTGGAGTAACACAAACTGCACAGTGGTCCCGAAAGGATTTTGGCATTTAGGGTTAGTCACTGTCTGAAATTGAGTTGCTTCTTGAGGCAGGAGAGCGGCCGCATGTTTATATAGGGACTTGAGTGGGCCTAGAAATTGATTCGTGGCCTTTACTATAGCTGTTTATTGGGCTGCTGTGGTTGAATAAAAATAGTTGCCCATTATGGTAACTGTGCATAAATTAGACATGTTGATCGTAGCAGTGAGTGGAAAATTGAGGTTTCTTCTTGTTTTTTCTGCTCCATTATGATTGTTACTTGATCTTTCGGTTGGTTGTGTTCACGTAGGTCACCCATTAAGATATACGAAGAGGTGTTAGCCTGTGATGATTAAACAAAACGTATAAAATTAAATCAACATTTTAATAGACATAAGTAATAATAGCTGCCACTGGGGTACTTGTAACTTCCTTTCCCCAAACTTAACACATTGGATAACATGATGTTGGTTGAGTTAAGTAAGTAGAATGGTTGAGGGTACGTTCCTGAGTGGTGCAAAACAACAGATATTCGGTTGCCTCCCAATCAACACTTCTTTATTATCGTTAGCTGGACACGGTGAGATGCTTAAGTGAGGAGAGAGGTATTGATCCTCTCTAACATGTTGCTACCTTCATCATATGGCTTAAGCCGTTTTCCATTAACTTTGAAGGTACCTTTATGAAACAACCCGGTAGGATACTGAGCTGTTCAAGTAGATCGTCGAGATTTACTAGCAAGATTAGGGAGAAATAGAAGAAGAGTAGGGGAGGTGAAGAACATAGTTAGTAGTGGAAAGAACTCTGTAATTTCATTCATGAGTCTTCAGTACATTCCTTCCGTCATTTATCTCATGCGATTACCAAACTACAAAAGCTAATTTACAGAAAAAATGATTACATTCCAAAAGTTAATTGCAACGAGGCCATATCTTGTATGTCTTGCTGCCTTTAGTGATCTCACGTGCTAGAACTTCCTTCAAGAATGGGAATCCAATTCAGCATTGATCGTGTGCACCTCCTGCCTTTCTTGCCCCAGTATAACGATGACACATCGACGCCTTCCCTTGGTTGACCATCTTCAACGGTTATGTCTGTTACAATTCCCCCCTTCTTATGTATTCCTCGTCCCCAAGGAATTGCAGTGGGAAAGTGCTGCAAAATAAAAGAAACATTTTCCCACTTAGCTTGCTCTGGGACTGACCCAGACCATTGCACTAGCAACTGCTGTACTTGCCCCTATTTGCTGGGAATCCACCTCGAATCTAAGATAGCTTCAGGTACTACAATGAACTCTCCATCAGAACTTGCCTTCGGCAGATTGACTGAGCATCTTTCTCGAACCTTAAGTTTTCCTTTTAATAAAGACACATGGAAGACATGGTGTATCGTTACATCTGCTGGTAAATCAAGCTTGTAGGCTACGGAGCCAATTTTCTCCAGAATTGTATACGATCCATAGAAACACGGTGACAATTTCATGTTACGCCTAAACTGCACCGAATTTTGTCTGTACGGGTGGAGCTTCAAATATACTTTATCACCCACCTGATACTGACGTTCCTGTCTGTGCTTATCCGCATAAAGTTTCATTCTATTCCTGGCCAACTCCAGATTTTCCTTTGGCAAACTCTGCACTACTTCACATTGCTTATAGAACTCCACTGTTTCCACTGTATTCTTCCCATAAACTGGTATCCATACAATGATCTGAATGGCGTCATATGAATACTGGTATGGTAAGAGATATTGTACCAATACTCTGCATAAGGCAACCAGCGACTCCAGGAATGTGGTTTTTGAAAACAAATGCAGAGTAAGTAAGTCTCCAAACTGCGATTCACTCGCTCGGTCTGTCCATCCATTTGAGGATGATAAGCAAAGATCATAGCAAGTTTAACTCCTGCAAGGGTCATCCGCTCAGTCCACAACTTGCTGGTGAAGATCTTATCTCGATCAGACACTATCATGGGGAGTCCATGTAATCTGTATATCTGCTGCATAAATATCTTGGCCACTGACTCTGCTGTGTAGGGATGGACCATGGCTATGAAGTGAGCATATTTGCTAAGTTTTTCCACAACCACCATGATTAAATCCTTGCCCTCAGACCGGGGTAGCCCCTCCTAAAATCCATGCCTATGTTGAACCAAGGAGCAGCCAGAATCTCCAGGGGTCGCAACAATGCAGCATGAACTGAAACATTCGGTTTACTCCTGGCACATACTTCACACTCGCTGACAAATTGCTCTATATTTTTTTTCACGTTAATCCAGTGAAAATACAGCTTCACTTTATGTAGAGTCACCTATATTCCAGAATGTCCGCCCAGTGGTGTGTCATGCAGTAGGGCTATAATCTTGGTCCTCAACTCATTTCCCCTACCTACACCAACTCTATTCTTGTATCTCAGCAAACCTCCCAGCAAGTGGTATTGGGGATATGGTGATTCATCTATCACCTTAGCCTGCAGGATATATGATAGCTGAGGATCTTGGGCATAACTTTTAATAACTTCTTCTACCCAATCAGCTTGATAAATGGATAAAATGTTGCAATTTTTTTTATCTCCGGACCAAACCTGGAAAGAGAATCTGCAGCTTTATTTTCAACCCCACTCTTATATTGTACCTTATAGTCCTATCCAAGAAGCTTTGCTGCTAGTTTTTGTTGCAAAAGGGTGTGTAATCGCTGCTCCAGCAGGTGTTTGAGGGCCCGTTGATCAATTTTTATGAGGAATTGTACTCCTTGGAGATAACTAGTCCACTTCCTTACAGCAAGCACTACAGCCAGCAATTCTTTCTCATATGTGGATAGAGACTGTTGTTCAGGTCCTAATGCACGGCTGTAGTAGGCGATGGGGAGTCCTTCTTGCATTAATACAGCGCCCACTCCTCTATCACTTGCGTCAGTTTCAACTATGAAGGTCTTATTGAAATCTGGCAGCTTCAAAATTGGAGCTTTGGACATGGCTTCTTTCAAAGTTGCAGGGCATGTTCTGCTTCTTCCTCCCC
>JAOWBN010242612.1:0-23801 GCA_028565015.1 Pinguicula moranensis | reverse complement strand
CTGTCCTCTTTTCTATTTTATACAATAGCAAGGAACGCTATACAATAAATGAAATGTTTCTATTTTATGTGTCGTCAGATCGGAACCAAATCGCAGCGTCCATAATTGTCCACGTGTTGCTCCCTTGCTAATGAAATCGTGTTTTGCTTCTCTGCGTGAGTAGTATTCTTTTCTCCAGAATAAGGAACAGAATGCTCTGTTCTTCCAGTTGATTATGTGACATTGATGAAGCAGATTTTTGTTGTTTCTCTGATTCATCTTCATTGCGCTTGATAGCAGATTTACACTTCAACAGTCTGCAACTGCCTTATATCCACTTTTCACTGAATAGACACCCTGTCCAGCTAGTTTCCATACTCATCGATTCTGACTAGCCCTTAAGAGGTTATAGTGTTCGAATTGTAATATCAGGTTTTCAACTGCTTCCATTTCACAGGGTAAGAGTTTTATGTTCCAATTCATATGCTAGTGCCAGATTTCATCTTCCAAGTCACCCATCTATGAGATAACAGCTTGATTGTTCGCTGATAATCTGTATATTCTTGGTAGTTCTTGACCTATGCAGCAAATATCAATCCATTTATCATGCCAGAAGTAAGTGTCATTCCCACTCCCAAGTACTTTCAGCATTGCTAATCACAACCAAGGATTGTTTGATAGAGTTCTGATAATTTCTTTCCATCATGGGGAAGCTAAAAGAATCACAAGATTTTAAAACACAAGTAGAAATGAATTTGAGAGAAGAACGATGGATCTTCAATAGTCTCATCGATGTATATTATATTTGTATATATAATAGCGCATTACAAGATATTGACTGGATGAAAATCTCTACTTAAAAGATTACAAGCATATAATACTGAAGATTGAGATCATGTGGGGTCCGGAGTATCACAGTCAAGATTATCTGGAACCATATTGTTAACACTCTCCCTCAAGCGAAGGGGAGGGGACACGATCATGAGCTTGGACTGTAGCAACTGGAAAAGAGCAGTCCCCAAGCTTTTGGTAAAGATGTCGCCAAGTTGTTCATGAGTGCTAATATGGTGGATTACAATATCTTTGGTGAGGACCTTCTCCCAAATAAAATGATAGTTAACTTTAATGTGCTTAGTCCGAGCATGAAATACAGGATTAGAAGCTAGGGCAAGAGCACCAACATTGTCACACCATAGAGTAGGACAGGTAACTAGATGATATTGGAAATCACAAAAAAGCATACGAATCCAGAATAGCTCAGCTGTGGTTAAGGCCATAGCTCGATACTCAGGTTCAGTGCTTGATCAAGATATCACACTTTGTTTATTGCCAGACCACGAGATAAGACATGATCCAAGGAAAAGGCTAAACCCAGTAGTGGATCGTCTATTAACTGGATCACCTGCCTAGTCATAATCACAAAATGCCTGAAGATGCATAGAGCCAGCCGTGTACCATAACCCAAGATCAGGGGTGCCTTTGAAATATCATAATACACGTTTGGTGGCACCCCAATGCCCCTCAGTCGGGTTATGCAGGTGTTGATACAACTGATTAACAGAGAAAGCAATATCAGGTCGAGTCAAGGTGCAATATTGTAATGCACCCACAATCTGCCTGTATAATGCGACCCCAAGTGAGTCAAGAGGCGAAGAAACAGAAGATCGAGATACACCCCCGAATCATCTTAGATCTATGCAAAAGATCATAAATGTATTTGAACTGATGGAGATGAAGGTCAGACCCATCACAAACAACTTTAATACCAAGAAAATAACCAAGATCCC
The DNA here is from genome assembly GCA_028565015.1 of Pinguicula moranensis. Taxonomy (NCBI): domain Eukaryota; kingdom Viridiplantae; phylum Streptophyta; class Magnoliopsida; order Lamiales; family Lentibulariaceae; genus Pinguicula; species Pinguicula moranensis. Next base: position 22,035 of record JAOWBN010242612.1, on the reverse strand, counting down.
CCAAGTCACGAAGGCGAAAATGATTCTGAAGGCAACTGACAAGTTTAGTAACCTCAAATAAAGAAGATCCCATCACTAGAATATCATTAACATAAATAAGGACACTAAGATGAACCATCTCAGTCCGAAAAATGAATAGAGAGGAGTCATTTGCTAAGCATACAAACCCAAGATCCACTAGTGACCCAGATAAGCGAACATATCAGGACGGGGGGGACCTATTTAAGACTGTATAGGGCCTTTCGTAGGGAGCAAGCATGATTGGAGAACTGTAGACACAAACTCTGTTGGTTGCTCCATATATACAACCTTCTCAAGCTCACTATTGAGGAACACATTTGATACATCAAGTTGTCGAATAGGCCAGTTGAACTGAACAGCTAGAGCAAGAAAAAAGCGAAGAGTTACCATTTTCATGACAGGGCTGAATGTCCCAGAGAAATCGAGTCCATATTCTTGCTCAAATTCACAAACCATCAATCGATCCTTATAACGATCAATAGTACCATTAGATTTTTGCTTGGTTTTATAAACCCATTTACAGCAAATGGCATGTTGATCTGGAGGACGAGGATATAAATCCCATACATGATTGTCAAAAAGGGCATCAAACTCCGATTGCATAACAGTTCTCCACTCTGGAGATCGTGCTGCCTGTTGACAAGTGGAAGGTTCAAGAGGCACATGAACACTGGCAAGGGCCTAAAAGGGATGACGAGTTGTAGAATATAGATGATAATTTGAAACTGTTGAGGATGTAATGAACCTATTTGAGACCGGGTAACACGTCTAGAAATATGAGGGATAGGACCTGCATCATGCTTGAGGGATGAAAAAGGAATAGGTTTTGATGATACATGGTGAGCAGGGCCACGAATGGCAATGTCACGAATCCTTGCCATTGAAGAGTGAGGAGCCACGGATGAGGAGTGAGGAGTCTGATGGTTGTCACGAACAGGACTCTGAAAGACGTGGACAGCGAGCCCGCTGTCCCAGATAAATCACGCATAGCTGCTGTAGGAGTGGAAGACAATGGACAAGTGCCTACTAGGGCATAACATGACACAACAACATCACTGGAAGAGTCCCCAGTAGTTTTAATCAAATGGAGTTGTGATGGCATAGAGGAGTTTTAGTGTGATGGACAAGAGACTTGGATGGTGCGTGGCCGTGAAGTATGAGGCAGAATGTCAGACTCTTGGCTCAAGATTCGATGTTCATTTGCTATTGTTCCTGAATGGTTAGGAGTACAAAGAAATGGAGAAGAAAAAGGATTAACAACAGTAGAGGGAATACCTGAGCCTGGAACATCAACCGAAGAGGAACGAGTAGATGAAGAATGTACCGTGTGAGCAGGAAAAACAGTTTCATCAAATATGACATGACGAGAAAGATATGTTGTTTGAGATGCTGGATCAAAACATTCATACACAGAGTGCTGAGAGCTATACACAATAAAGATGCATTTGAAACTTCTAAACATCAACTTATGGGAATTGTAGGGGCGCAACTGAGGATAACAGGCATACCCAAAAACCAAAAAATGGAATAGTCAGGCACATACCCAAAAAAATTCTCAAATGGACTCACAAGATGAAGAACAGGAGCAGGAAGCCTATTGATGATAAATATTACGGTTGAACAAGCTTCTACTCAAAATTTAGAAGATAGGTGTGATTGGGCTAAACAGGTAAGTCCAATCTCTATAATTTGTCTATGTTGGCATTCGGCAGACCATTTTGTAGGGGCGTATGTGGACAAGACATACTATGAATAATTTCATATTTATTCAGGAATAATTTAAACTGATTAGAACATAACTCACCACCCCCATCAATTTGAAAGGATTTGACCTTGTAGGGGAATTGGTTTTCAACCATTGCATGAAAAGTGATGAATTTCTAAAAAATATAAAATTTTGCTTTCAGAGGATAATGTCAAGTAAAACGAGTGAAGTCATCAACAAAGATCACATAATATCTAAATCCTTGCATGGAATTATTGAAGTAGACCATACATCGGAATAAATAAGTTCAAGAGGTTGTGTAGTAAATCGAGTTGATGATTCAAAGGGTAACTGCTTGTTTTTTTCCAAGCTGACAAGGTTCAAAGACAGACTCTAAGTATGAATAAAAAACACATGACAACTTTGAATTATTAATAACATGACAAATAATACGAGAAGAAGAATGACCAAGACGTGAGTGCCACATAGAAGCCGTGGCCCTAGATCCAACCATACCCACACGAGCACGCTTAGTCTCAAGTGAAGGATGACTCAGCTGGATCGGGTATGTTCCTCCACTACTCGGTCCCTTGAGCAGTGTTTGGCACGTCTTGTTGTCGCTAACAAAGAAACCAAAATCAGTGAGTACAAAATAGCAATGATTGTCAACACAAAATTTATAGGCAGATAATAAGTTGGTAGAGGGTTTGGGCAATGAAGAACAAGGGATAAGTGTAGGGGTCGTAAAGAATTTTTAACATTTAGGATGCCAGTGTTCATGATTTCCAAACCTGTAACATTACCAACTGCTACAGAGTCAAATCCAGAGTAGGGTTGCTGCTGTTCAAGAGGAGCAATCCCATTTGTGATGTGCTCATTAGCACCTCTGTCTACAAAACAAATACTATCATCAACATCAAGATTGGCCCGTGTAGCCAAAACAGCAAGACGAGCCAAAGGGTGACATCACTGGAATGCAAAATTCATCCTTTGGTAGCAGTCCAAAGTTGAGTGATAATATTTATCACAGATTTGGCACCAAACGACATTAACTGGGACTTCACTAACAGGGTGATCAGGTGGTGGGCCTGAATGTAGTGAACGATCACCTGCGGAAATTTCAGAAGGCCCAGAAGATAAAATCGGGCCCAATGGTCTCTGTCCATTAGAATTTCTATCTCTGCTCTGTGAAAAAGTCCAATTCTCTCGGCGATTGTGGGCCTGGAATTGAGGCCCAATATTCTCTCTGCGGTTTGTTCTAAGAAACTGGCCACAAGTTGACTGCCCAGATTGCCCAGGAAAGTGACCACCATAGTTTTGCTGCTGCTGAGATGGTTGTGGCCCCCTATGCTGCGTACAAGAAGAATTCTCGCAAAAGGCCGTTGGTTCAACAATGAGAGGAGGAAACATCGATGCATAAGACAAAAGAGCCTTCTCAAATTTGTCCAGGGCCATCGGTTTTTCATCATGAAGAATATTGATGTTGGCCATGAAAAGATCAAATTGAGGTTGGAGAACCCCTGCAATGTTGGAAATCAATTCATATTCAGTAATGTCTGTGCCATTCATTTGAAGTTCAGCAACAATAAGTTTGGTAGCATCGAGATAGTCATTGCAAAATTGAGTTCCTTGCGACAGAGCCTAAAGATTCCGGCGAAGATCGAATAGGTCACTCTTATTTTTCCAAAAATACTTTCCTGGAAGAAACAACCAAACTGCAGATGTCTGCTTTAGATGAAACACTAGTTAAAGAACCCGACCAGTAAGAGTGGAATTGATCCAACTCAAGCAATATTGGTCTTTTTTGAACCATGTCAAAAAAATCAAAATTTTGCCTTTTTCACTAAGGTTGCCTCAGTCCCTGCTTCCAGAAACTGAGGAGGTGCTTTTTCAGTGCTATCTACAATGGCCATGAGTTCGTTCCTGCAAAGAATCAGAGCGATCTGCGATTCCCACACAATATAATTAGAGCCATCGCATTTGGTTATCACCACTGGAGGAAGATTTGGTAAGTTAAATGATGAAGATGCCATAGAAGCAACTGTGAATTTCTGAGATGCAGCAGCTTGAAATCGAGAAGACTGCTAAAATATTCAGCAAAGAAGAAAACAAAGTTCTGAATGAGACAAACTCTGTATTGAGTGTATGCGGCAACTTGAAATCAAACAGAATAGTGTGCAAAAATAACCAGCAGAGGGGAAATAAGAATTCTGAACAAGATAGATTCTGAATTGTTTGTAGGATCGCAAAAACTATGACGTTAGCCTAACGCTATGATACCATGAAAGAATCACAAGATTTGAAAACATAATTAGAAAACAATTTGAGAGAAGAACGATGGATCTTCAATGGTCTCATCAATGTATATTATGTTTGTTTATATAATAGTGTATTACAATATATTGACAGGAGGAAAAATCTCTACTTAACAGATTACAAGCGCATAATACTGAAGAGTGAGATCATGTGGGGTCCGGAGTATTGCAGTCAGGATTATCCGAAACCATACTGTTAACAAAAGCTCTATTCCCATTCGGCGGTATTGTTCCTGGTGTTAATAGGTGTCCATGTTTCTCCTTATGCGCCACAAGAATTTGTCGCCACAGACCTTACTTCTTTATGATCGCCTTCCATCTCCTTTTAGCTAATAAGGCATCGTTGAAGATTGTTAGATTTCTAATTCCTGAATCACCTTTCTCTATAGGGAGGCAAACTTCTTCCCATCCAACCCGTGAGCCTTTGTTGTTTCCTCTTGTTTGCCATCCAACAAAATTTTTCACATCATTATTTCAGACTTTTAATCACACCAACAAGTGCTTATATATGGAGAGTATATACGTTGGTTGATTACATGGACAACTTTGAGTAAAATAAGACATCCATCAAAGGTTAGTTGTATCTTGTCTCATGGAGTAAGTCTTTGCTTTACTTTGTTGACAACATGCTTTCGGTTAGGAGAGCTTCTTAGTTGAATAATTTTTGCTATTGGAATATTAGAGGTCTAAGTAAGTCTAAAAAATACCTAAACCATATATTAAATAAATTCCATGTTAGTTTGCTTGCTCTAGCTGAGTCTTTCAATTTTGTTAATAAAATGGGACGACTAGCTCTCATAACTCAATTTCCTTACTAAGCGGATAATGAGGTGACAAATAGGAAATTGCGGGTATTTCGGAAAGAGGAGCAAGATTTTGAAATAGTAACTAGGTGCACACCGGCCATCACTGGGAGGTTAAAAAAAGATGATCAATGCCTACTAGTTACTTTTATATATGATAGATGTGATTATGTCCAAAGGAGGGAATTATGGCAGCACCTAATAGCCATTCAACCAGGGAACGTTCCATGGATAGTTCTTGGTGATTTTAATGTCATTCAATCTAATGTGAAAAAATGTGGGGGTGGGGACTCCGTACTTTCCTGCAAATAAGAGAGTTCAATGGAATCCCCCTCACCCCCGTCGTTTTTTCTCTGCGGTGCAGGATAGCAACCACAAACTCACCTAAATCGCCGACCAAAAATGAAGATGAGAATCCAAATCCAACACACAACAACCTAAACCAAACAAATACCCTCACCCCCGTTGCCCCGGGGATGCAATAGGCAATCCGGGGAGGATGGTTTGTTGAGACCTACCCGCAACTGTAACCTAAACCTATCCCAACCACCCCCACCCCACAACTCACTCAACTGACCCAAATCCCAGCAAAATAGTATGAACAGTGAATGGATAGAGGTTTCCCGACGGTCTAATCGCCTCCGACGGGCAATTAGAGAAGTTAAGACAAAAGTAACCCTAGGTTAACCAATTAGAGCAAAATCCCAAAACCAAACAACTAGGGAACATGTACTTAGATGTAGAGAGATTGTAGGAGCTAAACTTACTGTAGGTCATGTTCACAGTCGCCTAGGACCGAGAGTGGAAATAGAAGAAGGACAAACGACAAAGCAAAAGGGTAGGATCACATGCTACTTCGCAAAAGGGTAGGATCACATGCTACTTTGCAAAAGGGTAGGATCACATAGTAGCTAGAACCACTCTGAGACGCTCCAAATGTTCTTTCCAACTATGGTTGTAAAACAAGATATCATAAAAAAAAAGAAAAAGAACAAAGTTCCAAATGAACTCTTTGAACACTTGATTCATTAGATTCTAAAAAGTTGCAAGGGCTTTACACAGCCCAAAAGGCATCACCATGACTTCGAACTGCACATGATGTGTTATAAAACTTTTTAGATGAATGTCTTTCTCTTCCATCCATATCTGAAAGTAACCAGATCTCAAATCTAGTTTACTAAAGTAGAATGCCCCATGTAATTCATCCAACATATAGTCTATAACAGAAATTGGGAATTTGTTCTTAATAGTGATACTGTTAAGATACATGTAGTGAATGCATAAACGCCACCCTCCATCCATTTTTTTTAACTAGAAGCTCTGGAGATGCGTAGGGGCACTTGTTTCTCCTTATCAAGCCTTTTGATAACAACTCCTTCACTATACTTTCGATCTTATCTTTTTGGTAATGGGGGCACGATAGGGAACTAGTTTCTTGGGAGTAGCCCCAAAGATTATGGTAATAGAATGCTCAACTCCTCTAATTGGGGGAAGTTCAGTGGGTTACTCAAATACATCATGGAACTGCTTCAATAGTTAATCAAACTCTGTTTTAAACGTCACCTCAGTTTCTTGTATCTTTTCATGGTTGCTGCTCATGCCCTTATCCATCTTTAGTTTGAATGTGGAATGGTGTACTGTGTTAGTATCCATGTTGTAGAATTCTACTTTGTAACATTCTTCATTACTAGAGCTACCAACAAGATATAACTGGCCCACCATCACTGCTAATCCTCCAGAAATCAGCTTAGAAATTTTCTTTGTTGAGGTTAGTTTAACCTCTTCAGATCCTTTAATGGCTTGGATACACATAGGTTTGCAGCCTTTATGAAGGATCACTGTCATGTTTTCATAGTCGTAGATAACCAGACCATACCCTTGAGCCAATTCCCACCAAGTATCAAGTCATAACTGTAGAGAGGGAAAAGTCTAGGGTTGTACACGAACTCTCTACCATGCATAGACCATTTAAAATTTTTGCATTACTGTCATTTCTAACACCATCCACCACCTCCACAGACATAGGCTTTACATACTACAGCTCGAATCCCATTCGGTTGACAAAGTTCTGATCAAAGAAGTGAGAATTACCCCCAATCTACAAGAATCTACATTGGCTTTCCATTGTTTCTCTAATGTTGTAGGTGTCCAGACCAATAATACCAGCTACGTCGTTCAAGTATAAGGTTGCTTCATCAGGGTATTCTAACAAGTTTTCTCCACGGTTACTCTATCTGCTACCTCCAGTTCTAGTTGTTCACGATTGCACTCCTCTTCAGCGACTATAGCATAGATTTTGGTAAGACATTGGTGACAAGGAGCATATGGACCACGACATTTAAAACAGAGTTTCTTATCCATCCTTTCTTTCAATTCAACATTAGTAAGGTCCTTTTGACTGGAGAAACAAGTTACTTCTCTTTGTTTTATACCCTCAAATTGTTTTGAGAGGTGCCCTTGAGTTCAACTTCAAGGTTACTCCTGAGACCACCTTGTCAATGAAGGATTTTACTGTAAATTCTTGTTATTTAGCAGCCGAAATAGCTTCCAACAATGTTTTAGGATGCAAGGCAGATACAAAAGATCTAAGTTCTGCTTGTAAGCACCCTATAAACTTCTTGTTGTAAAAATCTTCATCAAATTCGAGGTGTGAGATCATTACAGATGAGGAGATTGTATCTAAACACCTTAATAGATCCTGTAGAGATTCTTGGCTACCCTTCTTTAAACACATAAATTCTTCAAGTAGTGTTAGAATTAGTAGTATCAAACCTTATAAGGACCACTGCTACAAATTCATCCCAACTCTTTGGTTTGTTATACTTCAAACTCTGGAACCACGAGTCTGCGTCTCCCTCTAGGTGAATCCTTGCGTACTCCACCCTTTAATGATAATGAATTCCCGTGTAAATAGAGAAATACCCTTCGCACATATCAATCTAGTATCTTGGGTTCTTTCTGTTAAAGTGTGGAAAGTCAACAAAGGGCATCTACCCTTTTCGAGTAAACCCTTGATCCTGCTAGCTATACTCCTCCCCAACAACATTTTGGTTTAGAGTATGGGGGACTTTGTTTGACGCTCTGGTTTGGACTGCCTTTAATTTGTTTGGGTGCTCACCCATTATAAACTTACTGTTGTTTTGCATTTTTAACTCTTCTTTCATAGAACTAAAGTGGTTATGCACTGATATTGGTAGCTCAAGCATATTCTTACGCATATCCTCTATGGAAAGGAACATCTATATTTTAAACTCTTTCATTATTGCTTCAAGATTTCCGCGAGGTATTATTTGAGTAGCATCCTCAGGGTTATCCAGTCAAGTTGGCTTCTTTCCCGAGAGTGCCTCTTGCTTGATCCACAATATCGGGAAAAGTAGCTTTAGTAGGTGGATCAACCATAATTTGAGGTCTTGGTGCGGGTCCTACAGCTATTTTGAATGTTATGTGGTTGGATCTAAGTAACTTGGTGCTTTGATACCACTGTAACACAACAGATGGTGTTACTCTTGGAGCAATGGAAAGGATGAACAATAGAGTGAATAGTAAAGGGGGATAGAAGAATGTAAAAGAAAGGGCAAAGAGGAATACTTAGGGGAAGAAAAGTGTCAGGGAGGGAAATTCAGAACTTTCTCATCCATGCACCAAATTGTGGATATATTGTTCTTTTATACAAAGCTAGCAACTAACAGGAAGCGCATTACGACTTTCCTAAACTTACTAAATTAATACAAAAAATTCAACCGACAATTAACAACTGAATTTCCACTTCTTTTATCCTTCGTTTTGTCAATTCCTCAGACTCTTTCTCTGTGATCTTGCGTTTCCTGGATGACCTCTTCTTCTTCTTCAACTATTGTCTCGATAGATTGTCACTGCAGCTTCTAGGTACATTAAAAGACATTCCACTATAGATCATGGTTTTCACATGGAAATTACTCTAGAACAAACTACCTTCCATTGATAACCTAATGCAAAGGAATTATGTTAAATGATACTGAAGTCACCTACAAATGATGCTCCATAGTGACAAATTTGACACTCAATTCTCCACTTTTTTTTTTGATAAAAGTAGTACATTAATAGAAGATAGACCCCGTAATAGGTCGGGAAGCCTTTTTACAAAATGTCAAAAAATTGATCTGAGTCCCTCACCTGCCCTCTATCCCCAAACATATTCTATCATCGACTTTTCAAACTAATCTAGTTGTATATTTGGGAGGCCTCACTTATCTTATCGTAAAATTCCACGAGTTTCTCTCGGTATTTGCTGCAGATTCAAGAAAGTTCTTGTTTGCCCAGCGGAGCCCAGTTTAGCCAGGAAGTCTGCTATGTTGTTGCCCTCGTGCAACGGATGTTTTGTATGGACCCCGTTGCCCACCATCTCTGCCTCAAAAACCTCCCAGAAATCCCATAAGTACCAAGGGGTGCAATGGTACTGCTTCACCCAATTATCCAGCAATAAAGAGTCTGTCTCTAGTAAAATGTTCGTCCACCCTTGCTCCCTGCACATCCTCAACCCTGCTGTTGCCGCCTGTAGCTTGGCACTATTATTCGTGTTGGTACCGAGGTGCACGCAGTAGGCTCCCAGCATATCACCTTGCTCATCCCCGATGATGCCACCGCCTCCAAAAGGCCCCAAGTTTCCTATGCAACTATCGTCCGTATTATGCTTCACCCAGCCTGCTGGTGGTCTGCGCCATTTGACCAATCTGAAGCTCCCTTTAGCTCTCCAATTCAACTTTATAGTGAGTTGCTGGAGGATTCCTACATCCTGCACCTGCATGTAAAATTTTACAGAGGTAAGTTTAATGATGGAAGCTAGCTGATTTCTTACCTCCAGCCATATTTGATCCGCCGAGTGTGTTGTCCCCTCGAACCTGGCTGTGTACTTGTGAAGCCATAAACACCAAGTTATAATCGCCGGTAATATAGTAAACATGAACCTTTTAAATCAATCCTTCTAGCCAGGGTTTTCCACTGCAAAATCCTATCTCTCCAGCTCTGCGGGCTAGTGAAAGTTATTCCTAGAAGCATCACTCCTATCTCCCATATATCCATTGCCAGGCTACCAGTTGATAGAATGTGGTCCATAGACTCTTGCTTTCTTTGTAGACAATAGTGGCAGGCAGACACCAAGGTGATCCCTTTCTTAATAAGTTGGTCATCTATAGGTGAACACTTATGCCATGCCTTCCATGCGCAAAGAGAAATCTTTATTGGGATAAGCTTGTTCCAAATCCAATCACTGACTTCAAAGTTATCAGCCCTTTCTCTACCAATGTTCCAGGCTGACTTGGTTGTGAATTGCCCATCAATTTGAGGTTTCCGAATGGTTATGTCACTGCCAAGTCCCAGGTTTGGTGGTCTAAGAATCACCTCGCTTGCAATTTTTTTACCGAGTACTTGCACCAGATGGGGTTGATCCCATTGGCCGAACCTGGTAAAGTCATTTATCTTTGCCTTGTTCTCAGAAATGTTTGAGACCTTGGCGAACAAAGGAACATTATTAATCCACTTGTCATATAAAAAGAAGAGTTACCTCCTTTAAGGCGAATCTGAATGTTATCATCCACTTCCTCTTTTCTTTCCATGATGAACCTCCATAACCAAGAGTCTGTGACCCTGCACTGTCTGCCCATGATATGTTTTTCCCTGGTGTATTTGGACTTGAAGAACCGGGTCCATAACCTATCCTCAGTGAGGAGTTTGTAACATAACCTCATCCCTAAAGTTTTTTTTGTGTCCTCTATATCCCTCACACCTATTCCGCCCTCCTCTTCAGATTTGCACAAAGCTTTCCATCTCCGCCAATGTAGTTTTGGTTTGCCTTCATGTTCTCCCCAAAAGAAGTTGGCCATCATCCTCCGAAGTTCCATAGTTGTGTAATGACGTAGTTTAAGCCCTGCCATGATGTGGAGAGGCATGCTCTCCATAACATGTTTGATTAAAACCAACCTCCCACCTTGGGACAAAATTTTACCTTTCCATCCGGCCACTTTTTTTCCTTATTTTTCTAATCATTGGTTCTAACATTGCTCTGTTCAGTTTGCCAGTACTGATAGGGGTGCCCAAATATGTCATAGGAAAAGTTCCTTCTCGAAAGTTTGTTATGCCAAGGATCTGAAATCTTCATGCCCGAGGTATGTGTTTAGACATAAAGACAACTGATCTGTCATGAATTACACGCTGCCTTGACCATGCACAGTATGTCTCCAAGGTCCTCTTCAATGTCGTCACTGATCTTGTATTACCACTTGCAAAAATTAGTAGGTCGTCCGCATACATCACGTGGGTAATAAGTGGAGTGCCGATAGGATAGTGGAACCTTCTGATTCTGCCCCACTGTGGGCTTTCAGTAGTAACAAGGAGAGAACATCCTGCTCCATAACGAACATGTAGGGGGATAAAGGATCCCCCTGTCGCAGCCCTTGTGCAGATTGAAAAAAGCCATCTGTTATGCAATTTAGTTGAACAGAAAACCATTTATACCGTATACAACCTTCTAACCTCAAAAGAGAAACCCTTGGCCTCCAAAACAACCTCTAGAAAGGAACATTGCACCTTGTCAAAAGCTTTTGTCATGTCTATCTTGAAAGTCACATTGCCCCTTGCTTGTTTTTTGTTTAGGGAGAGTACTGTTTCCTGCGCTAAGGTTGTGTTGTCCAGCATGTATCTGTTTGGCAGAAAAGCCCCCTACTCCTCTGCAACCTACTTTAACCATCAGTTTGCCCACCCTGCATGCTAGGATCTTTGTGATGACCTTGTTCAACACTGTGCATAGACTTATCGGCCTAAAATTGTCAAAAGACTGTGTCTTGTCCACTTTGGCGATGAGTGTAATTGTATTAGACCTGGTCATTCTTGGAAGTGGTGTACCGGTGAAGAAGTCCCTAACAGCCCCAATGACATCTCTTCCAGTGATCGGCCAAGTTGCCTTGAAAAAGAATTCCCCAAATCCATCCGGCCCGGGCGAGCTATTGCTAGGTATTGACCATACCGCATCTCTGACTTCTAGATATGAAGGAACTGCTCTGATCTTATCATTATTTGCCCCTTCTAGTTTTGTCGTGCATAGCTCATGTAATGCCATGACCTTGGGGATGATGCTTGATCCAGATGGCGCCAACAGATTCTGAAAATGCAGTATTGCATCCTTGTGCACAGTCGGCGAGTCCATTAGCTGGGTCCTGTCAGAGGGCAACATATTGCTTGCATTCTACTTATGTTGCCTTACCTTCAACGCAATGTGGAAGATCCTAGAATTCCTATCACCACCTAAAAGCCAGGCCTTCTTAAACTATTGTTCTAACCTGCAACATTCTTGATCTTCCCAGATTTGAAGCTCATATTTATTGGCCAGGAATTTAGCCTCCAAAACTTCGGTATGTCTTAGTTGTAGCTCCTCTTTTATGTGGATCAACTTGGCTTCCACATTACTAATATGCAATTCCACTCGTCCGAAACTCTCTATGTTCCATATATGCAGGATATTTCTCATATGTTTCAGTTTCCTGCCCAACATATTCAATCCCGCTGGTCCACTATGAAAGTTCCATTCTTTCTGAACCGAAGGCATGAAAAGCTCTCTTGATATCCACATATTCTGAAAGCAAAACTGTCTCCTACCCAGAGGTATATTTGCACCCGCCAATTCCACTAGCATAGGCCTATGGTCAGACCTCTTTCTTGGCAGTAAGGAATATTGGCTACTAACTCTCCAGCTAAGAAAGTCACCATTAATCAAAACTCTGTCTAGCTGTGCCCAGCTTCTGTTTGCCCCCATTTGCCCATTGCACCAAGACATCTTTGTGCCATTACTTCTCATTTCCACGAGCGCGCAGCGGTGCACACAATCATCAAAATCCATCATAGGTGTAACCGGTCTACTCGCGCTCCCTCTTTGTTCGTGATTGGATCTTATGCCATTAATGTCTCCTAAGAAGATCCATGGATAGCCTTGCAGTTGAATATGTTCCAAATGCGTCCACAAAGAGATCCTCAAGAATATGAGCACTTACTGTACAAAAAGTCACCAGCAACTCGGTGCTACCCAGTTTCCACTTACCTGAAATTGCCTATTCATGGGTGCATGCCACCTCAAAGTTTGCGCCCGCAACCCTAAAGATCCAGATTTTTCCACTATTTAATTTGTTTGCCATAAATCTGTCGAGACCAAACAGATTCGCGTACCTGTTCATTCGGTGTGCAGGCATAAAAGGTTATGCTATGGCAATCAACCCAAGGTTATGTTGTACCTTCCACCGTTTAATGTTCCACTTGGATTTACGCAAACCTCTGCTATTCCAATACAGGATTTTATCCGTCATTAAATAAAAATCTGATCTCGTTGTTTTAGCGTTCCCTACCTCTGGCTTCTTAACTTGCTAACTGATGCGATGATTCTGAGGCGGGACAAAGATCCTTCCCGACCTTTGTCGTGCCTTCTTTGATCCCTTATACCCCTTGTCCCTATCTTATCCTTGACCCAGATCAGAGTCGTATGCTTTCTTCTTACCTCGCAATATTTGAATCTCCCTTCTTTACTATCATATGGTATTTTCCTTCTATCCTCTGTAGCTTCGTCCGTTTCCCAGAATTTACCAGGTCATGCCGCTGCTTCCTCAATTTGCATAGACATACACGCCCCATCCCTTTCTTCAATTACATATGCAACTGTATTGCCCTTTGTAGCCGACCCTGAACCTTTGTCTTCCCAACCTTCTCTTTCCTTTGCTCTAGACTTTTGTCCTTGCCACGACTCGTAGCCTTATTCCTCTTCTTAGATGAACCATAACGGAACCCCTTATCCAATTGTGGAGTCCCACAATCTTTTGCCCTAACAGAACCCTCACCATTCAATTGTTAGGTCTTCTCTTCATTCTGTCCATAACCTCCTACATCGAAATCCACTGCTGCCACGTGCTCAGTTCCAACGACCCAGGAGTTCCCTCCTGTATACAGGCCATGCAGATTTCTTACCGTAACCCTGATTCTGTGTCCAACAACATTGTCTCTGTCTCAGGCCACGTAGTGATTTGTGTGAGTCTGTCTTTTTGGTCACGTGACACCCCCATTGTCATACCTGCTTCCATCTCAATTCTTGTTGGGACCTGTGCAGGTCTGTCCTTGAGATCACGTGACGTTCCTTTTGCCACATTGTCTGAAATTCCATTTGTTCCCATGTGCAAGTCCGATGTTGTGACCACGGCTTGCAGATCCAACTATTCTTCCGCATCCAGTTCCGACAACTTCTTGGCTGTCGTAAACCTCCTTTGGTTTAGCATCCTTTTCCAGACTTGGGATTCCTTCAGAACCTGAATTAGATACTCCCCATCCTTCACCAGCAATGTGATTGGCGCGACTAGTTGTAATGGATTGTGTTTTCAGATTAAAAACCTCACACAATCAAAGTCCCAAAACTCGGATCGCGGTTCCTCGACCTGTATCAGTTGCCCGATTGAGGCTGTGAGTTCTCTGAAAATACTCATATTCTAACACTGAACAGGAATTCTGCTGAAATTGATCCATCGATCATTTGGATGCAAAGCCACCTCCGAGGACCATCTGTGAATCTCTGTTAACCCCACCTTGTGCCACCTAAGGAGTTCCTCAAGGAAAGTTTCCATTTCGTGGTCCGATCCGGCTTGATTAAGGACCTACATCCCCGACAAGAGTGAAACTTTCACCATTTCCATCCCTAATTGGCATTGAATCTCGCGAACAATCTGGTCTCGGGAGACCCACTGCGATTCCGCCACCAAACGCCATTTGATACACATTGTCTCTTCTTCAGTGGGCTCGACACTGATTTTCCGTGCTTCCGTTGGTTGTCTGCCCTTCGTGCCGTGGAAAGCTCCGGCACGATACTGCTTTTTTGGAATCTAGCCACATTTACTTTGAGGAACCCATCCCCTACCTTCAGAGCATTGAGTTTTTACCACTATTTGTCCAATGTTTGCCTTTTATTGTTTTGAATCTAGTGAAACCAAAGCGCTTTCCTGTTTGGTTCAGTTTCACTGGAATAATGATGCTGACAACTTCCCTGAGTTCGCACAGCCCCAATCAAATTTCATGCTCTTTCCACGCGTCCGGAAAGTTGGACATGTAAAAGACTACTCCTTCCCAGAGAACATCCTGGGCGATCCAATTTTTCCTTCCAACCCTTTGATTGGCGGTCGCAGGAGCTTGCCCCTGTTCGTTTCATAAATTCCCTTTACTTTGTTCTATATGTCTGTACCTTTATCATTTTGTTGTGCCGCTGCCACCGCCTTGAGCGGAGGAGGAAGAGTGATCTCCTCAACCGCCATTGGGGTACCCAATGGGGTTGTAACGGTCAAAAAGTTTTTGGTTGTTGCAAAGATAAGAGATGCGTGAGAGAATTGAAAGTTAGATAGAGAATTGTACAGGCTTGACTCTTTGTTCTACGCTTGTCCGGTCTTAATAACCATTTGAAGGGCTTCGTATTAATGGTTAGGCCTCAACAGCACCTTGCAGGAATCGCACCAGGATAACTCCTGCAACTACGTGAATTATTCTTAGAAGAAGAAAGTTAAGGAAACCTGAAAAAACTTTTTGGAGTGCACGTGTTGGAAAATCTAGCAATGCCACAACCGAATTCAATTTGAAGGACAACATGAGGGGGAAATTGATTCTGTATTTGATATGATTCAAAGGCATACCTGTGTTAGTGAAAAAAGAAAAATGGAAGATGGTGATAAAGACAAACCACCTACAGCCGCCTAAAATCAAGGCTTGTCCACACCTACAGCCACCATCCGCCCCGCCCAAAATCAAGACTCAAGACTTTTCCATCTAAAATCAAGGAATAAGATTTGTACAGATTTCACTATCAAATCTTATCAACTTACATGTATATATATATATATATATATGTACATGTATATGTATACATACTATGTAGATTAGGTATTGAAGAGCTTACCGATTTTTTGTAATCTTCTTTCAACATTTCTTGAAACCATTTCATGGTATCAGAGCACTTGGTTTGTTGATTGTGTTTGTTGCTGCGTCCTGATCTCCAATTCCACTTGTTGATTGGAATTCGGTATTTTGATCTCGTCGTGACAAGCAATTAGTTTCAGGTGGCCTCTTGATCTCACGTCTTGTTCTGTTTAGGACAAATAGAGATTTCTGCCTATTTCCTCACAAACAGAGTACACAAGCCTATTTCAGTAAGTTTCATCATCCTTTTTTTTTTTCCTTCTGAAATACATCTATGGCCACTTCAACCTTCATTGCCCCGAGACTTCCTCCCGTAATTATCACAAAGTGTGACGGTAGTAACTATCTTATATGGGCTTCTCAAATCTGTCCCATCCTCCGTAGCAATGACTTGATGAAAATAGTCGATGGCTCAGAACCTGCTCCTGCAGAATTTCTCGTAGATTCTGCTGCCACTGCTGGAATTGGTCAGAAACCCAATCCGGATTATAGCAACTGGTACAAACGTGATCAATATTTCCTGTCTTGGATCAATTCCACTCTCACAGAAAGAGTTCCTCATCAAGTATTCCATCTACGCAAATATGTTGAAGTTTGGGCTAACAACTGCACAAATTCAGTGGAAAGTCTAAGACTGAAATCTTCGACTTGCGAAGAAAACTCCAAACACTGTCTCAAGGTACTAAATCCTGCGTTGAGTACATCGATTCAGCAAAGAAAGCCACTACAGAACTTCGTGCAACTGGATCCGAGATTTTTGATGATGACCTTATCTCTTATGTTGCTGGGGGGTTAAACTCCCAGTTTGATCTGTTTATCGCTCAGATAAATTTTATGAGAGAAGAGAAGACAATGGAGTTTGAACGGTTTGAACGTGCGTTGCAATCTTATGCTGGAAATATTTCTTCTACAGGAGTTACAAAACCGGCGACCTTCTTCTCAAAGAACCCTGCAATCGCTTCGTCTAAAATAGATCATTCCCAACTATCTCGTGGGCCTAATACTTCACGAGGGACCAATTTATGTCCTAATGGCAGCCCATCTTCTGGTGGCCATAGCCACCAATTCTTTAATCCAGGCCGCGGCCCAAATGGTGGCAATCAATTAGCTGGGCCAAATTATCACAATCGATCAGAACGAGGACAAGGACGAGGCAGACAGTCCAGTGGGCCTTGGCTGACGGGTCGGTATAATTCTGACCCACGAAATTTATCTACTGATTCCAGCCATTCTGATGATCCAGTACGGTGTCAAATATGTGATAGGCCTTTTCATACCGCCTTGGATTGCTATCAATGCATGAATGTTGCTTATCAGGGTCGCCATCCACCATCTCAACTTGCTGCTATGGCTCCTCAAACAAACTTGGATATTGATAATAGTGTGTGGTTTGTTGACAGCGGGGCTAATCATCATATTACTAATGATTCTTCTCCTCTTTTACAGCAGCAACCCTATTCTGGGTCTGACTCCGTGGCTGTTGGCAATGGTTCAGGTTTGCAAATTTTAAACACTGGCTCCTTCTCATTTCGCTCTTCCAACCGTCCCTTTAAAATGTCCCGTGTTCTTCATTGTCCTAATGCAGCTACTAATTTACTCTCCACTTATCAATTTTTTGTAGATAATCACTGTTATTTTATCCTTACCAAATTTGGTTATTTTATTAAGGACAACAAAATGGGGAAGACATTGCTGAAGGGTCCCGGTAAAAGCGGGATGTATCCAATCAAGCTTGGAACCAGTACTCAGACAATTAAACATGCTTTGGTTACCCACGTTGGAACACAACCTACCTTTTCGATTTGGCATACACGCCTAGGACATACCTCTCCTGGTATTGTTCGTCGTCTTATTAGTCAATCTGATATCTTATGTTCTGGTCGTTCTCTTGATTTTGTATGTGAACCGTGTCAACTTGGCAAAAGTAAACAACTTCCTTTTGAGTCTTCTAGTCGTGTCAGTACACATCCATTGGAACTCATTCATTCTTATGTATGGTCTACTTCAGTTTATTCAATCAAAGGTTCACGTGGTTATATCCACTAAAAGCCAAATCTGATGTGTTTGAGACATTTATTACATTCAAATCTCTTGTTGAAAATCAATTCTCGAGTAAAATTAAATAATTTCAAACAGATGAGGGAGGGGAATTTTGCTCAAAACAATTTAAAAACCTTCTAAACAAGTCAGGGATATTCCATCGACTCTCCTTTCCACGTACTCCTCAACAAAACGGTCTTGCCGAGAGAAAACACCGTCATATTGTAGAAATGGGATTGTCTCTATTAGCTCAGTCACATCTTTCCACAATCTTTTGGGTAGAGGCTGTATCCACTGCTGTTTTTATTATTAACCGTCTTACCACAACAGTATTGGATCACATGAGTCCATTTGAGAAACTGTTCAAAACTAAGCCTGATTATTCAACTTTTAGGTCATTTGGATGAGCATGCTATCCTCTTCTTCATCCCTATAATACTCATAAACTCATGTTTAGGAGCTCTAGGTGTATATTTCTTGGGTACAGTTCTCAACACTCCGGGTATAAGTGCTATGATCCTCAGTCTCAGACTACATATCTTTCTCGGCATGTTATATTTAATGAAACTGTGTTTTCGGCCGGCTTGGATCATCACACTCGACCTGGCTCTTCAGTTGTGCCTGCTCCAGGTACCTCAGGTACAACTTCTCCCTTTTTAAGTTCTTTTACTGCTGCATATATTGGTCCTTCTCTTACCACAGGTACCCTAGTAGAGACCAACACTTCTCCTACTGTCCCAGCTTCTCTCTCACCTGGCCCAGACCTGCCATTCATATCTTTGCCACAGTCATCCTTACCTAATTCAAGTGATACTGATATTGTACCTTTTCCTACTCCACAGACCGATCTACCAGTCTCCTTGCCATCCACAAGTATTCAAACTAGAACTCGTCCTAAAGCATTTCCGGACCATCATCTTTACTATACCACTCGACATCCTCTCCGTGCTTTGGTCAGTGTTCAGATTCCGCGTGAGCCTACCACTTATCTACATGCTGCCCCTTTCCCAGATGGCAAGCTGCTATGAAAGAGGAATTTGATGCATTGGTAGCAAATCATACCTGGTCCCTATGCCTGCGACCTCCTGAGCATCATGTTATTCGATGTCGATGGGTGTACAAAATTAAACAAAAATTGGATGGCTCAATTGATCAATATAAGGCTCGTCTAGTTGCTCGTGGTTTTGAACAGGAATATGGGCTTGATTTTATTGAAACTTTCAGTCCTGTAGTGAAAATGGCAACTCTTCGTATGTTTCTTGCTATTGCTGTTTATTTTGACTGGCAGATTCGACAGCTTGATGTATCAAATGCATTTATCAATGGTGACAAAAAAACAGGAACAAGCTCCCAAGGCATGGTATGCTCGACTTTCTCAGACCCTTGTTGATCTTGGGCTTTGTTGCTCATCCAATGACTCATCTCTCTTCACATTTCACTCCGGTGATGTGAGATTATTTCTTCTTGTTTATGTTGATGATATTTTAGTCATTGGTACCTCTAAAAATATCATTACTACTCTTATCATGAATCTTTAGGCGACTTTTAAACTTCGGGATCTGGGAGATCTTGGATACTTTCTTGGTCTTGAGGCAGTGAGAGATTCTTCCGGTCTTCATATCAGGCAGCGTAAATATATCTCAGATTTGTTAGAACAAACAAAGATGGTTGGTGTTAAGGCTCTTCCCTCACCATCTACTTCTGGCTCATCATCCAGACAGTCAGATGCCTCTCCTATTGGACCGTCTGATGTTACTTTATATCGACAAATAGTGGGAGCATTACAGTATTGCACACTTTCTCGTCCAGACATTGCCTTCCCCGTGAATCAGTTATGCCAACACTTTAAGATATTTCAAGACTTAGGTGCTACTTCACGAAAAGGTTCCACTGGGCACAAAGGCTTACTTCTAACTACTCGTCATTTGTCTAGCTATTTGGGCCTATTTCTGATTACTCTGTGAAGGACAAATCATTCCTCCCAGCTCAGAAACTTTATATGCTTCTAATTAATAAAAGGCTCGTCAAAGATAATAATATGTCAAGCATCCCAATGAACTCCTTTAAATATTTCATATGATTTCCCTGGTTCCTAGGATTCAAACTGTTTGATCATATCATCATAATTTTTCTTTTTCAAGATTTTTGATGCTTTGAGATTTTGCTAATTGGATAGAACTATGCAGCCGGGTGCGCATATTAATCAACGTATTGCTAGGCTTTCAGCTCATCCGAATCCTGCTTTGAGTCATTTCCAGGTCGGTTTTATTGATTGTGTTTCTTGCCTGAGACCCAATATTGAGTTGGGATGAATATTGTTAGTAGTAGGTCTTAACTGTTAAAATTATTTGTGGTTCTATGCTATTTCGCTGATCTTTATGGAAGATAAAGCTCATGGTCGTTTATTGGATAGCTATTTCAGATTATTATTTGGGGAAGGCAAGATTTTTTACTGATAGAATGATGGCTCCTTTGGTTTGAGTGTAAGGTTGGAGAAAAAGTCCATGATCATATTTTTATTAGCTGTTTCACATTCATGTTCATTTACGAAAATATTTGGGAAAAGTGAAATTTTTTCCTTGTAGAATGTTGCTAATTCGTGTGACTTGGATGTGAAGGTTGAGGGAAATTCAAGCTTATGGCGTTTGGATTGTCGCGCAAAGGGAGATTCACCGGGGTTCAAGGTGACAATATTGGGGCAGATAGTGGAACTGGCCAACCTTTGGTGATGCTGATGAAGATGAATCCTTTGGTTTTAGTGCTTCATCTTTATGATGTAGTCAACACTCATGGAGTCACTGCGGATATAAGTTACATGGATATCGGAGCTGTGGTAGTGTAATCTTTTCATCTCTCACAAGTTTCTATTAGTTTGTGTTGACATCCAAAGATGATCTTCATCCGTTTGCACAGATCACAGCTGTAGAGCTCAGTGAAACAGAAGCACATGGAGACGATGCACAACTACCGTTTGATCCGGAGTGATCATTCGGTTGTGTTATGTTCAAATTACTTAAAGAAACGTGTAGCGACTATTGCTTTTGTTTACTTGTAAATGTACAGTTGCATTTTGATTTACACGTGTATAAGTAGCTGCTACTATTGGCTAATTGTCCGAATGAATGGAGATTGAGGAAGTCGTCGTCTTCGTTCTCTTCATTTGCGCCATGAACAGTAGATGAATTTCAGTTCATCATTCTGCAAATAATAGGCGCGTTTTACATGGTATCGGAGCTTGGTTAACATTAGTGCCAACGCCTTCATCGAGGAGCAACTTCAGGTACACGGATCTGACAGTCCGGGAACACAAATTGTGGCCATACAACTCGATGATACCAACTACTTGGTTTGGAGAAGTGCTAAAGAATCAACTCTGGAAGCACAACTTAAAATCGGGTTTGTAGATGGGTCCTTGGAAAAACCGGCAGCCGACACAAAGCTCTCTATGAAATGGAAGAGAGCTAATAGTCTTGTTTGTTCTTGGATCAAGAATTCCATGATTACTGATTTAATGCGACAGTTTATGTTTGTGCATGATGCTAGACGATTATGGACAGACCTGGAACGAAGGTTTGGGACTACCAGCCTCCTACTCTTGTTTGAGCTCAAAAGATCACTTGCTGTGATGAGACAAGGTGGAGCAACTTCCAATGACCACTTCGGAAAACTTTAGCTCATTTGGGATCAGTATGATCAGCTGCGACCCTTACCTGAGATTGAAGGAGACACTGGATTGTTGCTGAAAGCGAGGGAAAATGAAGACCGTGTCATGGAGTACCTCATGGGATTAAATGATACATTTGAACATGAAAGAAGGCAGATTATCAGCATGGAAAAGTTACCTCAATTGGACAAAGTGTACAATATAATCGCAGCTGCAGAGAAGCACAGACAAGTAAGTCTTCACATGGGTGTAGGTGTGGATGAACTCAATACAGCCTTAATGATTAAAGGGGATAGCTGGAGGTCCGAGACACCTACATATCAAAAAATGAATGCAGGAAGAAGAAGTTTAGTCTGTAATCATTGTGGCCAGAGTGGACACACAATTGAAGTATGTTTCTCTCTGAAAGGCTGACCTGAGTGCACACATTTTGGAAAGAAGGGACACTCAATTGATAAGTGCTATCATCTAAAAAAATTGAAAGGCAGGCAACATGCAACAGCAAACCAGGTGGCATCTCAAAAT
>JAOWBN010242601.1:0-11996 GCA_028565015.1 Pinguicula moranensis | reverse complement strand
ACTTTTTTAAAACACTTTATAATAGAGAAATTTGAAAACAAATTGATTTATAAAAAAATGTGTGTATAAAAAAATTACATTTGCAAATATTTTTAAATCGAAATAGCTTATACCCTAAAAAAACTTAATCTATGATTTACTATTAAAAAAAATAATAAAGGGTAATTTTGGATTATGAGAATGCTATTAGGATAAAAATATCTTAAACATGTATTTCACTTATTTTCAAAAATATCACCGTCTGTTTTTCCACATTTGAAACACCTCCTTCTATGTTTTTGGATTATAGACTAAATTAGCTTTCTAACCTTAGTGAAAGCGAAAACAAATTTGGCAAAAACCCAAAAATATAAAAAGTATGATGGAACCACCAAAATCAGTTTGCAAAAACATTTGCAAAAATTGCCAGTTTGTGAATTTAGAGATTCACGATTGAAAATTATATATTATATCAGCTATAGTGGTATACTAGTAGCGATAGCGGAACCGCTACCCCTATCCACCAAGTTAATGATCACGGCGATCCAATATCGCTAATACTGTTGGATACCCCTATTTGTAACCACTCCAACGATGATTTTGGGCTCGAATCTCAAATTCTTTTTCAACCGGGGCTGGCCGGCTGCTGATGTGGCTCTAGCAAAGAAGGTCACTGCCACGGTGGATTATATCTGGAAGTTGGTCGATAACGGCAAGTGCAAGACGAGTGGAGCCTTGGAGGACGTGGCAAGAAGAGTTAATTCGGATGTGGTCAACTCGGCGCAGGCGCCCCATCTAATGACATTTTGCGTTTTAATTAGCACACTAAGGGGCCGTTTTGCGCAGCCTTCTTAAAATTATAATTGGATTATAAATACTTTTTTTTTTTTTTAAAAAGAGTGTTTTGCGCAGCCAACCTTCTACAATTTGTTCTTATTTTAAGAAGGTAAACCTTCTAAAAATAAGCACCTTCTTACATACTTTTTTTCCTTCTTAAAAAAAAGCACCTCAATTCCGGCATGGCGGGAGGGCTCCGGCACGAGGGGGTGGGGTGGGGGTTCCGGCACGGGGGTTCCGGACACCGCCGGCAAGACTCCGACGATCGCCACCGGCGCTCCAGCGACCGGCGGCGGCGGGGGCTCTGATACGGTGGTTTCGAAAAATTCCAAACCCTCCGAGGCACCTCTATTCTAAAAATAATTATCGTTTAAGTACTTGCGCAAAACACCACCCCTCTTAAAAATAAGAAGAAGTAGTAGAAGAAGTAGAGGAAGAAGTAGAAGAAGGAGTAGAAGAAGGCCTGCGCAAAACAGGGCCCTAATAGAATAAGATCTTTATCTGTGAGTTGAACACCTCCGCGAGAAAGGGATCTTCGAGATAGGTATCTTAGCTGCTTTATGTCAGGTCATGACATGAAGAATGTCATATTACTATACCCTTCCTTGAGCCACTTAACTCTACTTTGATGTTTTCAAAATATTTTTTCCTGCTGCAAACGTAGCTCATAAGCTTTCTTTAGTTGATCCACGTTAGATTGTAAGAAATTGTCATAAGAAAAATGTGTAGTCAAATCATGGATCGCAGACCTTAGATTCTCTATATCGTGAAAAACATGTCCAAAGACTTCCATATTCCAAGTGTGAAGGTGAAATTTCAGCATCTTTAATTTACATGCAAAGATTGCCATGCCTTGCAGACAACAAGGCTCATTCCACGAGTTCGCCACAGTCATAAAAAAAGGTGGTATGAGTGATCCACATACATTGAAATAAAAAAAAAAGATTGGGAGGATGAACTTCAGCACAACTCTGAATCAACAACAAGGCATGGTCGCTCGATACAGGTTCTAAAACAGTGAGGGATGTTGCTGAAAAAATGGGAGGTCCATAAAGAGTTGCCCAAGGCTCTATCTAGTTTGTCCCACAAGAATCTGTTAAGGTGTTTGTAGAACCAAGTAAATTTTCTTACCCTGAGGAGACTACTCATATAACTAATTTCGGTCAATAAAATTTTTAAATTCAGCCTTTGTTTGCATGGGATGTGGGATGCCACATATATTCTCATAATCACATCTCAAGACATTAAAATCGCCCATAATAATAATTGGACCAGTGCAGGCAAGCAAGCAGGCAATGTCAATCCACAACTGTCGTAGTTACCATATCACATTTGGCATATATCTATACAAATAAAGTGTTAATACCATTCCAAGTTTTTTTACTCACTTGTCTTGTTTTGGTGGAAAATATTTTATTTATTTTTTTCCCAACAAAAGTCCATGTTCTCCCCAAAATATAGTTAAATTCAAATTTCAATAAAACATAATTTCATACAAGAGGAAGCCAAAAAAGCTTTCTTAAATTCGTGTATGGATGCAAAGAAAAAACCTCAAGTATAATAAAAATTATATGCAAGCTAAACTGTAGTATTCATTCAGGCTTTGTTTAGCGTCAATTTATCAGTCACCTTATTAGGTCAGTTTGTTTTATTTGACCATAATAAGGTAATTTGATCAAATAAGACAAACTTAAAAAATACAAGCAAACGCTAAACGGAGTCTGCCTAAAAATTACAGTTTTTAACTTGCATATAATTTTTATTAAGCCTTATCGGGTAAGTTTGCCTTCTTTATCAATCACCTTATCAAGTCAGTTACTTCAGGAACATTATTAAAAAGTAAGTTACCTTACACTCTTCAGTCACCCTAATAGTCCAATTTACTCAAAGAAAACCTAATTGTTACCCTTTATTTTCAATTGGGGGCATATCCCTTTAATACGTTGATAGGCATTGCGATAAAGTTGGTCCCCACCCAAGTAAGTAATTTTTTTCGACCTTACATGAAAAAAGTAATTTGGCCCAATTCACTAAGTCTTTGTAACATTCAAGGTCAACAAAAGAGAATCATAATTCGATTTCACAAATTATAATGAATGATTCCCATTAGACATTAGTCGCCAAGCCATCACTCAAGAAAGAACAAGACGCTCCCTGGTTTGCTCTTGCTCCTCAGTCCAGAATCAAAATTTACCCCCAAGAACAAGAATCTAGGTTTCATGATTAGATAATCGAAGGTTATCCAGGAGCGGCATTGTTGCATTTTGGTGAAACTACCAGAATTATCGTTGTTGAACTATTGGTCCGCGTCTAGTGGAGAAATTGTAGCAGACCTACCGGAATTCCATGGCTGGGGAGCAGTTGCAGAAAGAAGCAAGTTGAAGAGGAAGAAACGCAGTATGAAAGTTGGCAGTTAAAACTGTTGTGAAATCGCAGATCTGAAGAAAATATCGAGAGTTGGAGTTTTATGCTTTTATTAGTATTATCGTTATCATGTAATTCGGTTAAGTAGTCATTAAGCGTTTTAATTAGTGGGACTATTTAATGTTGGGAATCGTGCTCTAAACATTCAAGAAGTATGAATTTGGTTTTCTCTCTCCTGTTCCCTCTCCCGCCGCTATCTCCTGATATTTCTTCTTAATTCTTCTCTGTTTTCTCTGTGCAAGAAACATCAGTTTGTGTATCTTTTGTAACGATTCAGTTGAGTTCATTACAACTGGTATCAGAGCAAGGTTTGCTTGTGATCCAATAAGAAAACAAAATTGCGAAACAAAAAGGTCCTCAAATCAGAGTAAATTCGATGTCTCAATCTACAGTTAATGAAGCTTTGGAGGAGGCAACTCGTTTTAAACTGGAGGTGAGCTCAGGGAAGAAGGTGGATCGAGCTCCTTTACTACCAGATATTGATACGGGTCAGGGTGTTGGTCATTTGGAGCAAGAGGTGGAGTTTGTTAAGATACGGTTAGATCAGATCACAAATGCGCTCAACGACAACACATAATGGTTCAAATCTCAGACTTAGAGATCTGAGCAAGGTATGATTCTCTTCCAACAACGTATGGAAAACAGATGAATGCTATGATGGAAGTTTTTCATAAACAAAATGCGCATAAGTCAATCCTTGGAGAACCTCCTGACAAAAATATCAGTGCCTCATGTACCATTAAGCGAGTTAACATCAACCAACAGTATAGTGCTTACAATGATACTAGAGGAGGTGAGGCAGATGACTATAATTATGATGAATCAGCAAGAGGCAGAAGGGCTAAAATGCCTTATACTGACTTTCCAAGGTTAGTGGACTTAAACCCCGTTCATGGGTGGAGAGGTGTGGAGCATTTTTCTCTATCTATATTGGGATTGCGGATTTTGAGAAAGTGGAGTTTGCTAGATTGCATTTCGATGGGGATGCTGATGAGTGGTATCGCAGTTTAAGGCACCCCAAACCTAATGACTGGGATAGATTCATTGCTGCGGCTTTGATCAGATTTGACACTGAGGATCCGGATAACCTGCTTGAGGAATTCATGTGCTTGAAGAAGGCTCCTCATGAAACACTACAAGATTTGGTGAGGAGATTTGATCCACTGGTTACCTCTGCCGCCATGGCCTACCCTGAATTTGGTGAGCTATTTTACAAAGAGAAGTTTATTGGAAGTTTGCAGTTTGAGCTAAGATCATCCGTGCGTTCTGCAAAGTCTCCTACCTTACTCCAGGCTATAGCTTCTGCTAAAAAACAGTAAAGAACAGTGAAGCATCTAGTGGATAAAATTGTAGATGGTGCTTTCCGGAAGATGAACATAAGATCTGCTCCGAGACAAGGCCTTCCACAGCCAAATATCGTGAAGAACAAAGTTGTGGCAGTACCTGATAAAGAGAAAAGAAAGTTTATATCAGATGCAGAGATGAAGGAGAGGTTTGAGAAGAGACTTTGTTTCAAATGTGGAGCTCCTTTTGTGCCAGGACATAGATGTGCTGCAAATGTTTTTGCCATTCTTGCTGATGCTGAAGTAGTGACAACACCTGTAGAGTTGCAAGGAGAAGAGTTCAGTAAGGAGTCTGCAGTATTACATATCGAAATTAGTGGAGGAAATCTCTCCATACATGCCACCAATGGCCTCAATAATGTCAATACATACAGAGTGAAGGGGGTGTTCAAGGGGAATCCTATCCACATCTTGTTTGATAGTGGAAGCTCTCATTGCTTTGTGGATCAGAAACTGGTGGATAAGTTAAAGTGTGAATTGGATTATGTACAACCCATGAAAGTGGAGGTAGCTGATGGCAAGCAGAGAATCAGTGAGGTGGGTTGCAGACAATTTACTTGGACAATGCAGGGACAAAGCTTTGTGTGTCACCCGAGAACATTTCCCCTGCATAGCTATGATTTGATATTGGGTGGAGATTGGCTTAGAGATCACGGATCAGTGCTCTATGACTATAAGAACATGATTGTCACTATCATCAAAGATGGACTACCTTTTCAGATACAATCTTGTAAGGAAAACCAAGAGTTAAAGATGATTTCAGCCCAAGAAATGAGCAGATTGCTCAAGAAAGGCATGATTACTACCATTGGAAGAGTGTTTGCTGAAGAAATTGTGGGTGGAGAGATGACCACTAAAGAAGAGCTATTTAATATTGAACATGGGGACTGGGACACAGTAACGTTCCAGGTTGATAAAGGGAGAAAATGCAGCTGCAACAAGTTGAACACAGTGAAGCAGAGGGTGAACAGATGCAAAGGCTACTGATGGACTTCAAGGATATCTTCCAAGAGCCTACCTCACTGCCTCCTGTACGTGGAATGGAACACCGAATTAACCTAGTTCTTGGAGCTATGCCTAAGAAGCAGGTACCTTACCGCACACCTCACTATCAAAAGGATGAGATAGAGAAGATAGTTAATGAGTTGCTAGATTGTAGTTTGATTGAGAAGAGTCATAGCCCTTTTGCCTCACCTGTTTTGCTAGTGAAAAAGAAGGATGGAGGATGGCGTATGTGTGTGGATTATAGATATCTTAATAGCCTTACAATCAAGAGCAAATTCCCCATTACCGTGATAGATGAATTGATGGATGAACTTCATGGTTCGGTGTGGTTTAGCAAACTGGATCCGAGGGCTGATTATTTCCAGATTTTGATGGATGAACATGATAGATTCCATACAAGTTTTGTAACTCACCAAGGGCAATATGAATTCAGAGTAATGCCGTTCGGGTTGTGCAATGCTCCTGCAACATTTCAATGCCTCATGAATCAAGTTTTTTTAGATTTTATCAGGAGGTTTGTACTATTTTTATTTGATGACATCCTGGTGTACAGTATCACTTGGGAGGAACATATGGTACATCTTCGGCTGGTATTGATGGTTATGAGGGAACAAAAGTTGTTTGCCAAAGAATCAAAATGTTCTTTTGGCAGAACAACAATAGAGTACCTTGGACATGTGGTCTCAAGAGATGGAGTAGCCATGGATCCGCAGAAGGTGAGAGCTATGCACGATTGGCCCCGGCCTAATAACCTGAAAACATTGAGAGGTTTTCTGGGACTGACAGGGTATTACAGGAAGTTTATAAGGGATTATGGATCAATCAGCAAGCCCCTAACACGATTGTTGAAGATGGAGGCTTTTAACTGGGATTAGCTCTGTAGAAACTGAAGGAGGCAATGTGCACAGCTCCGGTGCTGAGCTTACCAAACTTCAAGGAAAAGTTTATTATAGAAACAGATGAAGTGACTCAGGCTTTGGAGCAGGGCTGACACAAAATGGCAGACCAGATTCCTACTTCAGCAAAGCTCTAGGACAAAAGCAGCAAGGTTTGTCCATGTATGAGAAGGAAATATTGGCTGTTGTTCTGGCGGTTAAGAAGTGGAGTGGATATCTACTTGGGGCACCCTTTATCATACGTACTGATCAACAGTCTCTGAAGCATTTACCGGAACAAAGATTGAATGCTATGACACAATAAAAACTCATGGCCAAACTCCTTGGTTATGACTATGAAGTGCAATATAGGAGGGGAGTTGAGAACAAGGCTGCAGACGCCCTGTCCAGATTCGGACCTGAAATGAATGCCATATGTTGCAACGTGGTTGAAGGGAAGGCAGTGTGGGTCAATGAGTTAGCAGACAGTTATGCCACTAATAAGTTCTTCTCTACCATACTTCAAAGCAAGGTATTAAACTCTGGTTCTTATCCTGAATTTACATTTCATGAGGGATTGTTGAGGAGTAAAGGGAGGTTGTGTGTGGGGGAAGGTACTAGACTAAGATCCAAAATCATTGCTGCACTACACGATTCACCAATTGGAGGACACTCTGGTATTTATGCTACATGTGCTAGAACCAGAACCTATTTTTATTGGCCCAGACTTAAAGTTGATCTGGAGGAGTGGGTGAAGAGTTGTTCAACATGTGCTGGAAGCAAACCTTATTCAACTGCACACGCAGAGCTGTTACAGCCACTGAAAGACCCCACCTCACCTTGGTCAAGTATCAGTTTGGATTTTGTGGAAGGGCTACCCAAATCTGAAGGAAAACACCTCATCCTGGTTGTTTTGGATCAGTTCAGCAAATATGGGCACTGTGTAGCTATGTGGCATCCCTACACAGCCGAGATAGTAGCTCAAATCTTTCTGGACCAGGTCTATAGATTACATGGGCGGCCCACCGAGATAGTCTCAGACAGAGACAAGGTCTTTACCAGCAAACTATGGAGTGAACTTATGATGCTTTCTGGAGTAAAGTTGGCTCTGAGTTCTGCTTATCATCCACAGTCAGACGGCCAGACTGAAAGGGTCAACCGATGCTTGGAAACTTACCTAAGAAGCATGTGTTCGAAGAGACCACACTCATGGAGCAAATGGCTGCCTCTAGCCAAGTTTTGGTACAACACTACCCTGCATTCTAGTACCAAAATGACCCCATTTAAAGCACTTTACGAGTATGAGGCAAATCATATACCTCTACCATGCTCTGCCAGTACAGTTGGAATCTCAGTCAAGGAATTCCTTCAGCGAAGAGAAGAAACCAAAAGTTTGCTGCGAGAAAATCTGTTGAGGGTTGTGGAAAGAATGAAGCTTAATGCTGACAAGAATAGAAATGATAGACACTATGAAGTTGGAGATCAAGTTTATCTTGAACTGCATCCTTATCGCCAAAACTCACTGCAGCTTAGAAGGAACCTGAAACTGTCCCCACGATATTATTGTCCTTACAAAGTGATTGAGAAGATCAGTGAAGTAGCATATAAGCTGGACTTACCAGGAGCAACAAGAATTCATCCAGTTTTTCATGTAGCCTTGTTGAAGGAGAAGCTCAAAGGAGAGAGAAGCTAGCTGGAGAACCACCAAGGATGAATAATGATGGGAGCTTTGTCATATTTCCTGTGCAGGTGCTTGATAAAAGGGTGAAACTGAGCAAGCATGGTCCTAAAGAACAATAGAGGATCCACTGGGAAGGCTCTAATGCTGGACAGTCCACCTGGGAGGATGCCGTGTTGGTCCGTAAGCATTTTCCAATATTTAAGCCTTGTGGACAAGGCCTGAAAAAGGAGTAGGGGATAGCATACCTACCGAAATTCCTTGGCTGGGGAGTAGTTGCAAAAAGAAGCAAGTTGAAGAGGAAGAAACGCAATATGAAAGTTGGCAGTTAAAACTGTTGTGAAATCGCAGATCTGAAGAAAATGTCGAGAGTTGGAGTTTTACGCTTTTATTAGTATTATTGTTATCATGTAATTCGGTTATGTAGTCGTTAAGCGTTTTAATTAGTGGGACTATTTAATGTCGGGAATCGTGCCCTAAACATTCAAGAAGTAGGAATTTGGTTTTCTCTCTCCTATTCCCTCTTCCGCAGCTATCTCCTGATATTTCTTCTTAATTCTTCTCTGTTTTCTCTGTGCAAGAAACGGCAGTTTGTGTATCTTTTGTAACGATTCAGTTGAGTTCGTTACAGAAATCTAGCGAAACTATTCAATTCTAGATAGAAAGTTGTTCTATCCATGGCGAAAACGAAACCTGCAAAAAGAGACGTTTCTTACGCCCTTAAAGGCATCGGTAAAGTTGTTAAAGATGATTTATTCCCTATCATGTGAATTTTTGCATAACGTATCTTGTCGAGGAATGTCAGTGTTCGGTAATATGCCGATTAGCTCTTTATGTTGCTATGCGTGCATTGCATGTCTAAGCCTAAATCTTGAACTCTATGTAAGAACCAGAACAATTTTTATCGAGGAACTCTTTGTAGCAAGCTGCTTTCCTGGAGCTTAGCTGAGCCTACCTGGTTGGAAAGTGAAGGCCAAAAGGAGCAGAAGACTGAGGGGTCGAACTTGCAACTGTCTGAAGAGCAAATTGTTATTTTAGAAGCGGAACTTGATTTAATGTCGCAAAACGTTTTTATTATTGTTAATTTGGTTATGTTTGGTTTAGAGAGGCAAAAGTCGTGGTAGTCTGAATCCACATTTATGCCAGATGGGTTGTATTTAGTTGAACTCCAGACACTTGGAAACTAAGTATTGATTGAGTAACAATTATCTCTGTTATCCGTACATCTTTTCTGTTACCCTTCTTTCGAACCTCGAACTTTCTTCTCTTAAGTTCCTTCAGGCGGCTCCTCTCCGTTCGTTCTAAGGAATTCCTTGTAACAAGTCATTGGCTTGTTACAACTGGTATCAGAGTGAGGTTGATTTCAGATCCAACTCTGTTTTCACAATAGCTCGCAAGAAAAACAAAAAACCTCAAGTTATGGTGGATCCACTCACTAAAGCTAATGAGGAGGAAGTTTTGGAAGAAATGACCAGGACTAAGCATGAGGTTGCAGCGGGAAAAAGGACTACACGGTTAATACAACCTATTTTCACGGATACAGGACAAAATCTTGGAGAGCCTGCTGGTGGATTTGAGAAAGATGTAGAGTTGGTGAAAAATAGGTTGAATCGCCTGGCAGAGGAGATGCGCGATAACGTTGACCGGATTAAATCACAAACAGTGAGATTTGAGCAATCGATGGTGTTATTCCAACAGCGCATCGAGAAACAGGTCACTGCTCTAGTTGAGCTTTTTCACAGACAGAACACCAATAAGTCTATTTTAGGGGATCCTCCAGATAGGAATGCTGGGACTTCCGGAGTTAACAAACTACCTTTAAACCTCATTTGCCAACCAAGAGACTTATGTGGAGAATCAAGGAGTAAATGTTGAAGATTACGGCTATGAGGATGTAGGACGAACGAGGAAAGCAAAGATGCCCTATACAGATTTTCCTAGATTCACTGGAAAAATCCTCGTTCATGGGTAGAAAGGAGCAACAACTATTTCTCTATTTACATGGGAATATATGACTACGAACATTTGGAATTTGCAAGGATTCACTTCAAAAGTGATGCCGATGAGTGGTTTAGAAGTTTAAGGCCCCCAAAACCAGTTGACTGGGATGAGTTTGTAGCAGCTATTCTGGTGCGTTTTGACACTGAGGATCCTGACAACCTATTGGAGGAATTTATGTGTATGAAGCAGAGAAGTGGGGAGTCCTTGCAGGAGTTGTTGCGCCAGTTTGATCCTTTAGTTACTTCAGTAATGACTGCCTATCCAGACTTTGGTGAAGTATTCTACAAGGAGAAATTCATTGGATGCCTTCAATTTGAAATAAGATCAGCAGTAAGGGCTGATCATCCTACTCCCTTACTCCAAGCTATTGCTTTATCCAAGAAGCAGGAGAGGTCTGTTATGTATTTGGTAGATAAGATAGTTGCGGGTGCTATCCAGAAATTGGGGTTCAAGCAAGCTAATCGTCCTACAGCTCAGCCCCTGTTTTGCGCAGCCTTCTTAAAATTATAAGTGGATTATAAGTACATTTTTTCAAAAAATAACTCATCAATCTCGTAGTTCGAGGTTCTTAAAAGCCAATTATAATTTTAATAAGATTGCGCAAAACGGGCCCTACATCTGCTCTGCTCTGCTCCGTGCATGATTGAACCATACACGTAGATCAGTAATAAAATCGTGCAGCTCTGATGTATCCCGCGCCTTTGTCCCGGATCGTGCATCTTATCCAATCAAATGCCACATGCGCTGGTCCTACTTCTTTCCACCAATGACGAACATAAGAATTGCCAAAATCAGTTGCCACGTGTTTGCCTTGTCAGCTCGACCAAACAGTAACATTTTCAACAATTGTATTAGTCATCTCCACAAAGGTTGTGACCTTGTATAATTCGAAAATCTAGAGCATTAATAGTTCACGTCCATTACAAATAAAGTTGAAGAGTCATTATTCACAATTTTTTTAACTTTGTATTAAATTTTAATACTTCTAGTGAAGTTTCTAGAACTCAATACTTCAAATGACGCAATGTATATTGTGTCGCAAGAAAAACAGTCTCTTTGTATAATTAGTAAGGTAAAATGACGTACATAAACTCCAACATAGTTGAAAATATATTAGGTATGTTGTATTTTTTTAGAACATTTAATAGTTATATAAGAGGAGTGGGGAAAGTGCTAATTAATTACCATCTTTAAGCTAATTGATGTTCAAATAAACGCATTTTTTTAAAATAAATTCATACCTGTCTCCATCTGTCTTAACAGAAAAAATAAAATCTCAACAATTTCTACAAGACTCCAAAAAAACAATCGATAATTAATTAAAAAGTTCTTAATAATCCATTTTATTATAATCATATGTATGTAGTATGTGAGTGATAAAAATTCTACATGCTATAAAGTCTTAGCAAATAGCAAATCCATTAATCTCGCCCAGTGGTCCACCATTAACAGTTAACACGTTAATAATCTCATTATTTCATTTCAACCTTCCTTCCTCATAAAGTCTACACGTCGTCGAATTAACCGTTTGATTTTTTCAACCTTCTTTCCTCATAAAGTACCCATTCTCACTCTTATTAGTATTCTACTTATAACCTTCCGTCGTTGAATTTACTTTTCAAACTCCAAAACAAACTTCCCCTGTTCAGTTCCACCTCTCAATCGGAGATTCTCCGATCAATAAAAAGCCGCCATCTCCGCTGAGGGCCGCCCCTGTTTCAACGATGAAAACCGTCACCCACATCCAATTTCCGGCCTTCACCAAGCTGACCGGCTCTTCATCCACGCAAATCCTCAGCCGCCTCTGCTGCGTCTTCTTCTTCGTCCTCGGCCTAACTCTAGGCATCATCTTCT
>JAOWBN010242590.1:0-11996 GCA_028565015.1 Pinguicula moranensis | reverse complement strand
CTATTTATAAAAAATTGTCAACTATTAAAATTTGTAATTTTGTAAAAAATTAATAAATTTAGATTTGATATAAAAAAATAAATTTTAAATATAATTTTCGTTACACGAATGACAAAATAAAAAAAATTACAAAATTTAAAAAAATATATGCATCGACCCGGAGGGCCAACCGTGCCAGAACCGCACCTGAACCGGGTCGGGCCTGCCGGAAACCGGCGGGTTGGCCCGGCGGGCGGCCCGTGGCCCGGAGGGCCGTGCCGGGCCAAACGGGCCGGTTGGCCCGTTAAACCGGGCCAAGGGCCCGGGCGTCTCTAACTCTAACCTTGTCTCAATCCATCAAAATTCAATGGAGCTCCCTGTAGTTTCAGACACTACATTGTCAACTACTTACTCAACACAGTGCTTTGACTTCTCAAATTTCTTCCCTAATCGTCTGGACAACGTTCTTTCTCTCATCGATGCGTCACTGGATCAGGTTCCACAATCGTCGCCTCAGTCCCATGTGTAACAACACAACCGTCATGTTATTAGCAGTTAATTAGTGTTTCCCTTTTCTATGAGTGGTGTGTTAGTGGGAAGATGGGTCAGTTCTATTTCTTTGTTTAAATACTCGACGAGAATTGTGTTTTAGATATGCTGAATATTGTATCTGAAATCTCTCTTTAATTTCCCTACTTATCTAAAAAATTCTTTATTTCTTCTTCAAAATCTCTTCTTCTCCTTCTCTCAATCCAGATCCTTCTACCAAAACACTTACCGTAACAACTAAAAATCCTTTCAGATTGTTACAATTGGTATAAGAGCTTTACGATCCTCACCCACAATCACGTGAAATTTGCACTATCTAACCATTCATTCCGCAGAATAACTCAAAGGAGATATGGATGTGTTTTATACTATATCACCATCGAAGATCTCTAAAACTTTTAAGGATTATCACGCCCAAATCCAGAAAAGACCAGATAATCCCTTCAATTGGCAGGTTTGACGATTCTGACGGAAGACCTAGTGACACCATGGACCTCCGAGAAACTTGCATATCTCATTGAAGAGCTAAGTCCAAAGGAGTTCTTTTTCAATGAAGATGATTTTCCTGAGCTACCAAAGTTGTCGAATGCAGTGTCCGAACCAAAGGAATTTCATTTATTAAAAGAAGATTTTCCTGAATTACCGAAGATGGGATAACCTGCTAATTGTTTGGCACCAAAATTATACAAGCTTCGTGGGGGAGTTTTGCAATTCTTCCCCGGAAGAGAAGAAGAGATCTACAGAACACGTAGATCCACTACTAGTCGATGCAACACACATAAGGAATTTTGTTGACAATTTTGTTGAAGAAATTTATTATCATTCCTCAGAGGCTGCTTCTCAAATTAAAATCGAGAAATATGAAGCGGGTTGGCATATCTTCGTTCCCGAAAGTTTCGCAATAGACAAACTAAAATTGTCCAATCCAATCCTTGTGGGCAAGGATCTCAAAATGGAGGAGGCAGTGTAACAACCCAACCGTCTAGTTATTAGTAGTTAATTAGTGTTTCCCTTTTATATGAGTAGTGTGTTAGTGGGAAGATGGGTCAATTTTATTTCTTTGTTTAAATACTTGACGAGAATTGTGTTTTAGATATGTTGAATGTTGTATCTGAAATCTATCTTTAATTTTCCCGCTTATCTAAAATATCCTCTGTTTCTTCTCCAAAATCTCTTCTTCTCCTTCTCTCAATCTTCATCTACAATCCTCCTGCCAAAACACTTACCGTAACAACCAAAAATCCTTCCAGATTGTTACACCATGTCTCGGCTGCATCATCCCTCCAACAAGGACTCTGACCAAACCGCGTCTTTGGAAAACCCGCCGCTTCAAGAGGAGAATTTTAGTTAGTAACGGTGGGGAGGAGAACGAATCATTTATGTTTGGTGATGGAAGTGTTACGGACTCAACAAATTCAAGACTCTTGCCTGGGCAAGAGGCCACGTCCTCCGGATAGATTTTTTAAAAACTTACACAGCTATAATTTAGGGATTACATAGACAATTTAGGAAACCAGATGCATACTTGTTGTATAAATACAAAACAATATGTAAATACAAGATATGCTTTTCAGTAAATCCTTAATCATCTTATATGGTATCAGAGCTACTGTAGTCCTTGGCCTCACCTTCATATTTTTTTCCTCCTCTTCATCTTCTCACCAATGGCCACCTCTACAGCCAATGCCAAAAACAATGCCCCCACAATTCCAAATCCCACAAAATCAACAAATCCTCTGATTGTTCTCAACATTGCAGCTTCCTCCACAGCCAAACTCAATCCCACAAACTACATATCATGGAAACTGCAATTCGAAGCCTTGCTGATTGGCTATGGTCTGCAAAGGTATGTTGATGGAACAATCCAAAATCCAGGAGCAACTCTAACCACCGATGGAGCTGAAGCTCCAAACCCGGAATATACAACTTGGTTACGCCAAGACAAACTCATCTTCAGTGCAATTGTGGGAACTATGACCTCAAGTACAGCTCCACATCTTAACAGAGCCTGCACCTCTCGGGACACTTGGATCGTCTTGGCCGATATCTACGCCAAACCAGGAAGGGGTCATATAAAATAGATTAAAGACAAACTGCGCAATCTTTCCCAAGGCTCTCGCACTATTATGGATTATTTACAATTCGTCCAAACACGTGCGGATCAGCTCGCTCTTCTTGGCAAACCTATTGATGACGAAGATCTTATAGAAAAAGCTTTGAATGGCCTAGATCCTGCACATAAGACCATTGTTGATGCTGTTAATGCTCGTGACATGGTGATAAGCTTTGATGAGCTGCACGAAAAACTTATCAACCAAGAAATTGCTCTTCAACAACAACGATCTGCCAACTCTTTTCTACTACCTGCCTCAGCCCATTATACGCAACATCTAAAGCAGTCGTGGACTAATTGTGGTGTCAGTCCTCAACAAAATCAATGGACTCAACCAAACAACACAAAGCATGAATACTTCGCTCTGCGCCCATATCTTGGCAAGTGCCAAGCCTGTGGAACTCAAGTACACTCGGCAAAACGTTGTCCTCAATTCAAGTTAGTAAACTCAAACTACTGGATCAACATCGAATAGTGCACAGAATAATGCTCCACGGCCATCACCTCCCCATCAAAATTGGCAACCCAGAGCCAATCTTGCCAATGCTCCTATGCCTCATTCCTCATCTTGGCTTATGGACAACGGATCATCTCATCATATCACGAGCGATCTCAATAATCTGGCTATACATGCGCCTTATGATGTTGCATGTGATGTAATGATTGGTGATGGCACTGGTCTATCCATCACCCACACAGGTTTTACTTCTTTGACAAGTTCCACTCGATTTATCAATCTAAACATCTTATGTGTTCCATCCATGAAACAGAATCTAATTTCCATATATCAGTTATGTTTGAATTTTATGCTTCTGGTTTCTCTGTAAAGGATTAAGAGATAGCGGAGGTTCTACTTCAGGGCAAAACTAGAAATGGCCTCTATGAGTGGCCTGTTTCTTCAAATAAACCAGCCACTGTGATGTATGCTGCAGCAAACCTCACTCTACAAGACTGGCACAACCGATCAAGCCATCCTTTCCCGCCAATATCTCAGAATTTTATCACAAGATTCTAGCTTGATGCAAAACCTAGCTCAAATCCTCTTCATTGTAATGCTTGTGAGTGTAATAAAAGTCACAAGGCTCATTTGCTGTGTCTTCTCTCATCACAACTCATCCATTAGAGCTAGTCTTTTCTAATGTATGGACCTTCCCTGTGTTATCAGCAGACCACATGAAATACTATGTCATCTTTGTTGATCATTATACGAAATACATGTGGTTTTATCCATTGCAAAAGAAGTCACAAGTATATCAGGTTTTCGAAAGATTCAAATCACTGGTTGAGAATTATTTCGAGCTCAAAATCAAGGCTATCTTCTCTGATAATGGCGGTGAATATGTTTCCCTATCACCTCTGCTTGGGTAGCATGGTATTTCTCATCTCACTTCACCTCCACATACTCCGGAACACAACAAATATGCGGAACGAAGACATCAACATATTGTCGAAACATGCCCAACTCTGCTACAACATGGCACGGTTCCTACACATATTGTCCTTGCGCCTTTACAATGCCAATTTATTTAATCAACATAATTCCTACTACACTGTTGCAGATAGCCTCACCATATGAGAAAATCTTTGGAACAACTCCAAATTATCACAAGTTGCGCACATTTGGATGCTTGTGTTATCCCTGGTTCAAACTGTATGTGAATCACAAACGTGATCCCAAATCTTGGCCTTGTGTATTTCTCGGGTACTCTCTGTCACAAAGCGCATACTACTATCTTTACATTAGCAATTCAAGGATCATTACATCACGCCATGTTTGGTTTGTAGAACAAGAATTTCCCTTCAAACAGGTCACATCATCGGATTCACAAGCAGAAAAATCTTCTATTTAAGAGTGGATTCCACCGATATATCTGATTAATGCACCTCCTACTCTTCCTGGCATTGCTCCACTAGTTACAGCTGATTGAAACACCACCCGTATGGCTGATCAGCAGCAGCCACAATTGCCACCCACAACAACAGAATCTACAAATTCATCATCCTCTTCTACAATGACTAACATCTCTAGTCGGACAGCAAATCAACACCACATGATTACAAGATCGAAGAACAATATATCCAAACCAAATCACAAGATTGTCTTATTTGCTTAGCTGGAGAATACTGATCCCACCACAATGACTCAAGCATTAAGATCAACAAAATGACGAACTGCAATGAGTGCTGAAATTGATGCCTTAATTCGTAACAGCACATGGGATTTAGTACCTCCAAACACCTCTGCTAATATACTTGGCTACAAGTGGGGTTTTCGTACAAAATACAACAATGATGGAACAATTGATCGGCTGAAAGCTCGGCTGGTTGCAAAGGGCTTCAATCAACGCCCAAAGATTGATTTTCATGACGCATTCTCTCCAGTTGTAAAATTTACAACAATTTGAGTAGTTCTTACACTGGCAGCCACTAATGCTTGGCCATTACGGCAACTCGATATCAATAAAAACCTTTTTGCATGGGGCATTACATGATGATGTGTTTATGCAGCAACCTCCAGGTTTCATTGACAAGGATCGACCCCCATCATGTTTGCAAACTAAGGAAAGCCATCGACGGATTACGCCAAGCTCCAAGAGCTTGGCATGCTGAACTACGCTACTTCCTCATTACCAATGGGTTTACAAACTCGTTGGCTGACACATCCTTATTCATTTACAAATCTGGACAAGTACTTATTTATTTGTTAGTCTATGTCAATGATATTGTGCTTACAGGATCCGATTCAGGGGCCTTGTAGGCCTTTATAACACATCTCGCAAATCGGTTCTCTCTAAAAGATCTAGGCAATCTATCCTACTTTCTCGGGATGGATATCCACCAGAATTCGGATGGCATCCTTCTCTCGCAGCAAAAATATTTGAATGATCTTCTGAACCGTGCCAACATGACTGAAGCAAAGCCTATTTCAACACCAATGCACATAGAGTCTCCACTGCTCCTTCACGCTGGCACATCCTTATCAGATGCTCAAGAATATCGCAACATCATTGGAGGTTTACAATATCTCTTATTAACACGCCCAAACATTGCATTTGCTTTGGTGAACAGTTTCGGGTCGTCCACCGAAGCAAAATACCGTGATGTTGCATCAACCACCACAGATGTAAACTGGATTTGCTCACTACTGTCCGAGCTGCAAGTTCCCCTGCCTACTTGCCCGATTCTCTATAGTGACAACATTGGTGCTACTCAACTATGCTCAAATCTAGTGTTTCATTCGCGCATGAAGCATATTGCATTGGACTTTCACTTCATCCGAGAACAAGTACAAGCTCAATGATTACGCGTTTCTCATGTTTCAGCAGTTGATCAATTGGTCGATATGCTCACGAAACCGTTACATTGCTTTCATTTCATGAGCTGTCGTAACAAGATTGGACTTGCTACACGCACCTCCATCTTGCGAAGAGATGTTACGGACTCAACAAATTCAAGACTCTTTCCTGGTTAAGAGACTGAGTCCTTCGGATAGATTTTTTAAAAACTTAAACAGATATAATTTAGGGATTACATCTAGTTCAATTGTAATTTAGGAAATCATATACATACTTGTTGTATAAATACAAAACAATATGTCAATACAAGATACGCTTTTCAGCAAATCCTTAATCATCTTATAGGAGGGGATTACAGCAATGGGGATGGGTACTTCGGACGTGGTGGCAGCGACGGAAAAGGGTGGAATTTCCGATAATTCGATATCAGATCCAGCATTTGATTTTGTTTATGAGATTTTGTACTGGATTGCTATGTCAAATTGTTTGCATTTCGCTTTTAAGAAGGTATTGAGATTTGCTGCAGATGGCTTCGGTGCTAGGGAAAAAGTTTCGATGCGATATCCTCCAGTCTATTGAATGGTGATAACTTGGTTTGATTTTTTCTTTTATTTCACATACGGGGAAGTTAAGGGGCTGGGTACAGATGTGAATAATGCTTTATTTAGTGAGTTGATGTGGATTATCTAGTTATATCCTTGCATATATGGAATCACTTGCCTATCAATGTTATGAGAAGTGCATATGGGTTAAAATATTTGTTCTTTTTGCTTATCTTTGTCGTATTTTGTGTTATGCCGGCTACATGTGAAACCAACACCGTATTCTCGCACGGCATTGCCGTCTCCGTCGGAGTCGGTGATGTCCACCAACATGGATTCGATGGAAGCAACATCCCTCTCGAAGATGCTTCTTGCCATTGACCTCGGTATATCAATTTCGTCATCACCGTTGCCAGAGGAACCTCCCACTGGAGGCAACGAAAGGGCTTTGATGGTGGCTCATGCAGAAAGTGAAGGAAAAGCTGATAAGGGTATGGAAATAGAAATGGTTAAAAATCCAGATATGGTTACAAAGCAGCAGGAGCCCTCCCAGCCGCAAAACCCTTGTCGGAATACATACGACGACTTCGTGCAGAAACTTTATCTCTGTATTTTAGGAACCATCCACCATCATGCCAAGGCAAGGATTTGAAGAAATGTTTAGCAGCATATGGTAATGTAGTGGAGGTTTTCATCCCCAGGAAAGCTGACCGT
Source organism: Pinguicula moranensis (assembly GCA_028565015.1). NCBI lineage: Eukaryota > Viridiplantae > Streptophyta > Magnoliopsida > Lamiales > Lentibulariaceae > Pinguicula > Pinguicula moranensis. The sequence continues at coordinate 4,803 of JAOWBN010242590.1, read as the reverse complement.
GGTGGGGCCAAGTTTGGCTTTGTTAGGTTTTCAGCTTGATCAAATGTAGTTGCCTTGGTTGACAAAACCAATGGATTATGGATTGGTTCACATCAAATTCAAGTGTGTGTAGCTAAATCTTTCATAGGGAATGAAGTCGAGGCTTGCCCCTGACAAAAACATCGATCCAGCCCTACTTCTACTGCAGTCGTTAATCCAATCAAGGTGGATGACGAGAAGGGAGCAGAGGAGATAACTTTCACCCCAGATTGCTGTTAATCTTGTGTCACAACCATCCCTAGAGTTATCTCTCGCTTGCAAAATATGAATGCACTGCTGCAAGGAAAAGGATACGAGGGCGGGAAGATCACAAGATTGGAAAGCGGCGAAGTCCTCATCAATCTGCAAAACAAGGTTAAGCAAATTTTGTTCCTGAAAGATGCAGATATCCACTGTTCTTTAGGATTGTATCGAGCTCGGCCATGGCAGATGTCCAAAGGCCAACCAATTCGTTCAGACTGGCTCAGAATTAGGGGTGCACCGCTCCATTATTGGTCGAGAAACCTCTATGAAACTGTGGCAGAACGTTTAGGAGAGCTAGAATGCATTGATGGAGATACACTCGAATTCAATGAGACACAATTCATCCGGATAAAGGTAAAGATTAATGAACCTAATCCCTTGTCTAAAACTTTCCAGGTAGTGGTAAAAGAAGAGAAATTCAGTATTTCGGTGAAAGAAGAATGAGGGCCTCGGCTCAAAGCGATATGGCAACCCATTGAGCCACTAGATCTACAAGCTTTTCCCCCATTAACAACAACAACGGGGATACCCAACTCGGGGGACAGTACTGTTGGAAAGCGTAGAAAATAGAGCACAGCATGATGTAGAACCACCAAACTCTCAATCAGGCAAGTAGAATATCCTGTTATCCGAAGGAGTGAATGCGGAAGAATACCTTGACGATACTTTCAGATCGAGGAAAATGTATTCTTCTGCGCTTCTTTGGAAATAGAAGAGTTCACCTCTTATAATGAGTCTATGGACTCACCCGATAGAGAAAAATGACTAAGTGCCATGAGGGATGAAATGGACTCAATGCAAACAAACGAGGTTTGGGAACTTGTTGATCCACCATATTGCCAAAAATCGATTGGATGCAAATGGGTATTCAAAGTTTAGCGCGGTGCATATAGATCAATCGATAAATTCAAATCAAAGCCCGACTCGTGGCGAAAGCTTTTACCTAAATCGAGGGTATAGACTATGAAAAAGTCATTTTCTCCTGAGGTTAGAATTGCCTTTATTCGCCTACTTCTAGCCCTGGTTGCCCATTTGGATCTCGAACTATTTCAAAGAGACGTAAAGACTGCATTCCTTAATGGAACACTTGAGGAAGAGAGCTACATGGATCAACCTGTTAGGTTTGTCTCAGCAGGTCAAGATGCAAGGTATGTCATCTTAAAAGATCTATATATGGACTTAAATAGTCTTTCAAATTGTGGTAATTCAAATTTTATGAGGCCATTATTTCGTATGGCTTCATCATGATAGATGAAGATCACTATGTGTATGTCCTAAAGACAAAGGTATGAATCATGATTTTCTCCTTATATGTCGATGAAATACTAATGGCTGGAAACAATATGTGAATGATCAATGGCACTGAACAGTGGCTATCCTCCATCTCTCGAGATGAAGGATATGAATGAAGTTAGGTATGTACTAGGCATGGAGATATGCAGAAAACATTTTAAGAGAATGTTGGGTTTGCCCCAACAAGCATACATAAATAAAATATGAAAACGGCTCAGTATTTCATTACTCTCTGGCACTAAGCCTCAATCACTGCCCAAAAAATATAAGGAAAATGAAGAAATGAGCATTATTTCTTATGCAAAGGTCATAGGAAGTTTGATGTATGCGATCGGGCAACTGCTTCGCGGTTAGGCTGGTGAACCATTACCAAAGTAACCCGGGGCCTGCTCATTGACAAACAATAAAGAGGATCTTTTGTTACCTTCGTGGAACGGTCGATCTAGTCCTATGTTATCAAGGGAGAGACCTACGTCTAAAGAGATTCACGGATGCTGATTGGGGAGGCGACCTGGACGAGTCCAAGTCAACCTCTGGATATGCCTTCATCCGGTGGAGGAGCTATATCTTGGTGCAACAAGAAGTAAGATTGCATCGCTTTGTCAACTATGAAAGCAGAATATGCCGCGTGCAGCGTAGCCCTGCAAGAGGCACTATGGCTCAAAAGCTTCCAGCAGTCTCTCGATTTAACTTCGAGACCCAATGATCCTTTAGAGATGAACTGTGATAATACTACAGCGATTCAATTCGCTAAGGATCTAAAATTCCATAGGAAAACAAAGCATATCCAGAGACGCTACCACTTTGTTCGAGACGCTATCATCAAGGCAAAAATAAGTATAAAGTATATTGATACCGACAAGATAATCGCTGATCCAATGACCAAATTCATTCTTGAAGATGTGCTTAGAGCTCATGTCATGAGTCTAGGATTACATAGGGTTTGATCACATCTTTTAAATGATAAGGACATATTTTTGTAACAATTGATTATAAAATGATACTAACGTTTTCTTTCATTTGAGTAATATTCTTGTGTATGCAATTAATTAATAAGGCACAGTAAATTTCACAAAAGCTTAATGATTGGACTTATCATATGGAAAATGTCCCTTATGCTTGCATAGCATGAAGGATGGGACTGATAAATATTTTGGACAGTCACTCAGTAGGTCTGAAATGAGATTCAAAGTTAATCGAATGTGAAACATTTGCGTTTTCACATTAAAGCTTTAAAGCCGAATGTAGATAATAAAAACTAAGTGTATTTATCAACGACTATGATTTGCATGGAGGAAGAATGATTATTGTATTCTCCCCTGTATCTACATGTAACAATACTTCTAAAAGGCATGTGCACTGATTTGCTAATGAAGACACGGAGAATATGTAATGTGCAAGGTATGGTATAAGCACTGCAAAGCAAGCGGCCTTCGGTCCTCAGGGCTTGCCCAGAGGTCGAGGGTTCGAGTCCCCCATGCGTGGTGAGGGGGGGAATTTCGCTGTTATCTGAGGGGATTAGTCTGCTGGCCCAGAAAGTCCAATGGAAACCCCGATTCGTGTTGTGGAATGACCACTATTACTTATCAAAAAAAAAAAAAGAATGAGGAGACACAAGGACAAGTGAAAAACAAGGATTAATGAGGAATTAATTGAAGAAATAATTCACGTCAATAGAAATGTTAGTATTATATATATGAGTTGTATGGAAGAAGAAATACAGAGAAAAATAAGGCATAAAAATATTTAGAAGAAAAAGAAATGAAGTCTTCTTATTTGCTCATTTGTTTACACTTGCACAATTAATTCATAACACATTATCAGCACGACTCTATTATCGGGCTTCTAGAATTCTTGTTAACGTAAAATTAATTAATTATTATTATAATATCTAATATTTCAAAACTTGAGTTTGTGGCTTTGGACATTACAATAAAGAATTACTTGTCATTTATTTTTTATACAAAAATCCATCTAGATGTTATAGGTCTTGGAGACACTATAAAAGATGAAAATAAAGCATAAAGACAAGATAATTACAAAAAAAAAGCATGTAGACAAGATAAAGCAAAAGTCATAATATTTATTCGTCATCATATTGACGAGAGGCTTAAAGCAAAATGCCTCACTATAAAAGATCCCGCAGATCTTTAGAAAAATCTCAAAGAAATATATGATCACCAGAAAACGGTGATACTTCCGAAAGCTCGTTATGATTGGTTGTATTTACGCTCATAAGATTTTAAATCTGTAAGTGAATACAATTCTGCCATATTCAAAATCAGTTCTCAACTGAAATTATGTGGTCAAAAGATTACCGATGAGGACATGCTAGAGAAAACATTATCTACTTTTCATGACACTAATATGCTCATGCAGCAGTAATACCGCGAAAAGAGTTTTAAGAAGTACCACGAATTGATTTAGTGTCTTCTTGTGGTTGGACAAAATAACGAGTTGCTGATGAAAAATTATCAATCACGGCCCAGTGGTTTTGCTCCATTCCCAGAAGTGAATGCTGGACAAAATAACGAGTTGATGATGAAAAATCATCAATCACGCCCCATTGGTTTTGCTCCATTCCCAGAAGTGAATGCGAGTACATAGAATCAAGGCCCCCGCCGTGGCCATGGTCGTAGACGCAGTCGTGGATGTGGAAATCAGAAAAATCATCCTTACTTTCACCGCAATAATCCAAATAATATAAATTACCACCAGAAGTGGGCGAAAAATGATAATGTGCAAGGTCTCAACAAAGAATCTCAGGTCAACAAGAATATAGAAAATGTTTGTCATCGATGTGGGATGAATAATCATTGGTCCCGTACCTGTTGTACGCCGAAGCACCTTGTAGAACTTTATCAAACTTCAAAAGTTAAAGGGAAGAATGCGGAGACAAACTTTGTCCAAAATTCAATGAAGAATGCAGAAATGAATTTTGTTCAAGATGATTTCCTTGATGAAAAATTTGATGTGACACATTTAGATGTTGTCGATTTTCTTGCCCACACTGATCCAATGAATAGTGGCAAAAATATCTAAGTTTTTGTATATTCTCTACTGCTCAGTATTATGTTTGATTTATTATGTAATCGTTACTTTATTATAAGTTTGATTTCACTTATTTCTTATTGTTATTCATTTATTGAAGATAACTATGGATTTATCCAAATCAAATGAGGAAGATGCATGTCTCGCAGACAGTGCAACAACACACAACATACTCAA
>JAOWBN010242579.1:0-11997 GCA_028565015.1 Pinguicula moranensis | reverse complement strand
ACATTGATTCGAATTCTGCTATCGATGAATTTTACGGTAAGAGTGTCGCCGGGAGCAATATATTTAGATATTTTATTATTTAATTACTTAAACTTTGTGAATTATTTTGATTGAATGTTATTTTTATATTATATTAAATATTTTTAACTTTTATTTTTTAAATAATTAAATAATTTTTTTTAAATTTTGAGCAGAAAAAAATAGCGACAATCTATTCGCAATCACGTTCGAGATAATCTTGATGTTAACATTTATCTTCCTTATCGGTCTCAGATTGGCCCCTTAAATTTTTTTTAGGGTATTTTAACCCACCCTAATTTTTAGGGCTAGCTCCGCCATTGCTTGGCGCCAGGAGATCTTATATTAGAAATTTCAAATCATTTAAGGATTCCATGCTATGGGCCATGTTTCGTAAGCTTGACAGTCGGGGTCTTGTTGGCCCATTAACGTCTAAATGGATATGCGTAATCCATAAAATATTACTTGGAAAAAAATTCATTCCATGGTAAATAAAACTAATTAAATACTATATTAATATATATACACATATATGTGTATATATTACTATTTTTTAATATTCTACCTATCTTTTGTCCAATCAGGAACAGATGGTCACATGGGGGTTGGGTCGGCTGGGCCCTCCGACTAATCCAAGGATGACAACGGATTTCTCCATTGGGGCTCGATCCCCCGACCTCTCTAGGCATTCCCTGAGAAATCGAGGGACGCACGCTTGCCGTTAGGGGTGCAAGACACAAATTGCTTGCATTCGGGGCAGCGGCACAATTACCTATAAAAAAAGGCTTGCCCAGAAAAAAATATTTTTGTAAAAATAAATCATCCCATATTTAAACTTTTAGAAATAAGTTGCTTTCACTATTACAGAATAATCTTCCAAACGTAGATTAAACTTTTTCGTCATTATTTGGTCAAGTGATCTCCCCTGACTTTCAGTTTCAGCATTAACCAAATCTAACTCAATTTCCCAGGAAGGATGATTGATTAGGACTCGCAAAATGTTCAGAATCCAAAATTTTTGAATTTCAAACAGTTTCGAATTCCAAACTCGAAATATTATTCAAAAATTTGGATCAGATTCGAAAATGTATATTGATTCCGAATTCAATTTGGATCGAAATCGGTAGCCTATTGTTGAAACGACGTTGTTTTGCATCTATTTAAGAAAATATTAAGCAAATATTCCGATTCCAAATAGTTAAAGGTTTTGTTTGAAGGTTTCTATTTCTTGCTTTCTTCATCTCGCATGGCACAGCCACACTCCCCGACTTGGCAACTCCCAACAGTTTTCTATGTTTTCTCACCTGTCCTTTATCTCCACCGGCCACCCCTTTCTCTCGATCAAAATCGTGGTCAAGATTGATACGCTGAACAAGCGGATCGAGAAGCTAAAGGCCCACGGTTGAATTTTGGAAACCTAATTTAAGGAGTGAAGGGGCGCCTTTGTCGTTGGTATCTCTCATAGTAATGTTTAGAAATGTTTCATGATTCGAGCACTATTTACAATTGTATTACGCGATTCGTTGTTTTGTTTGATGATGTTTGTTATGGATGTGTGTTCGAACTTGCTCTTTAACATAATCGTCTGAATTTCGTATTTCTGTTCTTCGTTGTTCCTTAGATTTTTATTATTATACGGAAATTCCAAATTTTCGAACATCGTTCCGAATTCCGAATTCCAATACGGAACGGAATGAAAATTAAATGTTTTAGGATCGGATCGGAAATGACTATTTCAGAATTCCAAACGCCCATGCCTACTGCAAATGAGTGCAGTTATAAAATCGTGTTCAACATTTTATTGCCATCATCAATTCAGACTTTAGAGTAGTCCGGGAGTCAATTTTTGATGATGGGTCAAATTCAAGTTTATAGGGGTGGGACATAAATTAGGTGGGGGTGTTTACGAGGAGTATAGTTGACTATAACTTTGCCAAAAATCTATGTTTAAATGTCAAAATACTCATTGATTTGATAATTTTTTATCTAAAAATTATTTTTTTAGATAAAAAAATTATTTTTTTAGATAAAAAAATTATTTTTTTATTAAGTATATGACTTTCGCTGAAAAAAATTCATACTACAGTTTAGCACATATTCAAATCTAATACAGATACGGGAATTTTAGAGCTTATCTCCTAGAACCAGACATGCTTCTATTTGATTGAACATGATCGCCCAAATCCAGATAATGACTTTCGTGCACTCTAGGATGGATTCAATATATGACAAAAGTCCATTGAATACCTAATTGTTACAGGCTTTTCATATGTCACATACTAGACTATGTCAGACAAACTTTCATACTTCACTCCACCTCTTCCCTTTGAACATTCCCAAATGGAGGAAGGTAGTGCCGTTACGGATTGTTGCTTCCCACATGGTAGTATCCTAGCCATCTATATAGGTCCTGTCACATTGTATGTATTGTTGCACTTCAATAATATATACTGGAGTGCTTCTTCTTTTGTTTGACAAAACGCAGAGCCAGGGGGCTAGCAGTTGTGTTGTGTGTATGCCTCAGGTGTATAAGTTGTCGAAAGTGGCAATCTTTTCCTGAAGTAGGCACCAAACGAAGGCTTGCACTCTCTTTGTTGAGCTTCTACTCCAGCTTGCGGCCAACACTCCATATTAATGCAAAGAAAACCCTATGAATTATGTTAGTTCAGAGTAAACATATATGACCGTATAGTATTATCGCTCTTGGTTTGGTCGTCATCTCAAACTATCATTCTCGTCTGGGTGGATCTGGACAACTCCAATAAGAGATTCTATAATTGGAATTAATAATAATCCATAACCAAATATAGGTCTGGGCCTGCCATAGCCAAGTGAGTTTCTCACTCTCCAGGTATACTTTTGCAGTCATTGTGATGTGCTTGTTGGAAGCGATTGAGTACGGTCTATCGGAGATGTCTGCTAGGCAGACCAGAATTGTCCACATGGACTGCTAGAACAATGTGTCCTCCCCATTCCCTATTTGTAATTCCATATTGTTTTTGAACAAATATGATGCACATACCGACTTGCATAAATCTTTCCAGTATCTAGACGAATGACCTATGGCTGTGATCATTGTCAAGTCCCTTTGGATGCAGGTATAGAGACTGTAAGGTCTTGCTGAGTAGACTATCAGGTTCAATTAAGATTTTTTAGAGTCATTTACCTAGCATAGCTAGGTTAAATAACTTCAGATTCTTTATTCCAAGCCCCTCATATGTAACTTCTTGGCAGATGAGGTCCCATTTAATCCAGTGTATAGGCTTGATTTCTTGAGATGACCTCTCCCATGAGAATCTTGATTGGATTTGCCTTGTGGTAGCTATCACTTCTTTTGGTGCCTTGAAAGTTGATAGGAAATACGCGTTAATCCTGTTACGCTTGACTTTATTGGTGATATTCATCCCCTTAATGCTAGATTGACATTTTTCTAGCTCTTAACTCGTTTATAGAATTTCTCAATCTTTGGCTGCCAAGTTGTTGTTCTCCTTGGTTTTGTGCCTAGGGGCATCCCAAGGTAGATTTGTGGCAATTTGGATGTCAAACAATTGAGGTTGTTCACATAGTTTTGTATTTCAAGGCCGGTGACATTTATTCCCAAAATATTGCTCTTAAAAAAATATACTTTAAGGCCCGATGATATCTCAAAAAGCCTTTGAATACCCTTCATCACTTGCACACTCTCAATGTTCCCGTGGCAAAATAGGAGGATATTATCAGCATATTGTATGTGCGTCAGAGGCAATCTGTGCTTGACAATGTGGAGCGGGACTCATCTGCCTAGTATCGTTGCACGGTCAATCATAAGGTGTAGACCTTCAATGACAACAAGGAAGAGAAAATGGGACGGGGGCTCACCCTACTTAATTCCCTGTGTAGTGCGAAATCCCCTGATGAGCTAGATTGACAAGTACTATGGTAATAGTTGTTGTTATGCACTCTGAGATCCAGCTGTGCCATTCTCACAAAATCCAAATTTCTCCATCATCCTTGAGAAGTATCCCAATCAACCGAGATAAAAGCTTTTTCAAAAGTAAAGTTATTCTCTTATTTTGTTTTGTCTCCTCAATGGCTTCATTTTCTATGACAACCTCATACATGATTTTTTGACCTTTTATAAAAGTCACCTGCTGGGGGAAGATTATTTTGAGCATTACAAAGCTCATGCGGTTTGCCAATATTTTTGCCAAGATTTTATAGGCACATCCGAGCAAAGAGATTGGTCGACAATACTCTCAGGGCTAGTTATTTTCAGTGCTAGCACAATATGCGTGCAATTGATGCCTTTTATTAGTTTGTTTTCTTCTTCGTTTCTCAGTGATGTTTGACAAAATAGAAATTTGACTCTTATTTGAAGTACAAGACCAGCTTCCTTCCTGATTTCTTCCTTTTTCAATGGCATGGTAGGCAAAGCATTGTCATTTTCATTGAGACGCAATGTGTTAAGACAAATAGCTGAATTCGTTCATAGAAATCTGAAGCAAAATGTCGTTAGAAATGTTCTTTTATCCCTGTCTTTACCTCGGTTACATCATCAGTGCAACGACCATTTATGTTTAGTCTTTGCAATTCATTCTTCTATCTATGTTTTCTTATTATTGCATGATAGAGCTTTGTATTGCCTTCATCGTCTTTGAGCCATGCCATTCTGGATTTTTGAAAGAGGATTAGGTCCTACCTTTGGAGTAAAACTTGGAGATTTTCTTTGTCCTCTATTTGTTGTTGTAGCTCTAATTCTGTTAGATTTCTTCCTTCCACCATCTCGTCTTGTGACGCTATTGCTTGCTACTTTTGCTCTAAGTACCTGCCTACATGGACGAAGATGTTCTTGTTCTAGATTCGGAGGGTTGTCATCATATTCCTTAATTTCTCGTGCAACCTATATTAGCTCCGTCCAATCATTGTGCAATTTTCCTATGTTTTCTTCACAAAAGTTTTGACCTATTCTACTTTGGTCCAGCAGATTAGCATATGGAATGGTGTCATCCCCGAGTCAACTGTCTCTTGCTTGAGCATTACAGACCGATGATGTGATGATATGAGGTCAGTCATTTTGGAGAAAGAAGGAGCCAATCTAGCCAGCCGACTGAGGTATAGCATTCGCTTGTCCATGTGTACCGGCGTCTCTGGAGTGGGATGTCAACATGCTTCATTTGCCTTACAAAGAATTTTGAAGCTGGAGAGTGACTAAAAATAGAGCAAGTTTTCTAGGTGGAGATTGTTGCATGTGGCAGCTGACTTAGATAAGTGAGGGACCCAAATGGATTGATGAGATAGATAAGTGAAGATTTAATCCAGGATGTCCGATGGCATAATAATTGGAGGGATGAGATGAAGCTATGGAACAATTGATTAGAACGAAGATTAATAAAAGAAAGTTGTTGCAACCATCAAATGAGATATTACATTCATTCTTCCGATTATAAATGGAAAACGCTTATCCACGAATCTACGAGAGGGTGATCATCTTTTGTTCTTCGTTGTGCAAAGAGTGGGAAAGGTGGAGTTGATCTCTACGTGCAAATTATAAGCACAAGAGGGTGGGATTGATTTCTAGGTGTTCTTTTGGTCTTGTGATTAGAGAGAAAGTTAGATACAACCCATTGATTCGATTGGGATCTGTAATTGTACAATCTATTGAATATTGAAAGAGAGCACCCCCAGAGTTCAGTTTGGACGTAGCCCAATCTTGGGTAAACCAGTATAAATCCTGTGTTGTGATTTGTTTATTTTTTTGATTTTAGTTGTTACAAATAGTTGGGTTGAACCGATTAGATCTCGGCAAATTTGAGGATTAAAGTATAACATTGATCAACTCCATAATTTTGACTATATTATAAGCTCATTGTTTGAACCGTGAAACATTCATTATTTTTCACAAATTCCACACTTGATTGGAATCATTAAGCTACAGAAGACAAGGTTGCAGTGATGTTCAGTTCAATAGTTAAATTGTTATGAGTTCAGTATCTAAATTATGATGGGTTGGTTTGAAGTCGCTAAAACAAAAGGCCCGAAAGTATAATTTTCTATAACTTAAGAGGTCAAATTTTAATTTCGTAAAATGTCTTGTGGCTTTATGGGAAAAGATGTATATTCATTATTTTGTCGACATTTCTTTTATTGAAGTTCAACAGAAGTAACAAGTAACTTGATCAAGACTCTTTGGTTGACTTCTCAATCAACCCTGCCGCTACACAGTCTGCACTCTGCATCTTCCCAGCCATTGCTCTCCATCTATTTGAATATTCTTGAAAACGTCATCATTACTGATTCACCCTTCACTTCTATTCGTATAAAATTGTCATGTACCCCGACGATGAAGCTGGAGCTCAATTGAAGAGATAGGGAATTAAGAAGAAAAGAGTTTCCAGAGGCAGGAGAATGAAAGAAATGTGAAGAAGAAAGAGTGGTTGACGAGTTAGCGGCATATGTTGGTGTCGAGTGGATGTTTTGATTGGGAAAGTGGTTGTTCAATAGTGGAAAGTGTAACCACGATTTTGAATAGAAGTTGGAACATGTATTTAAGGCTTGTAAAACGTTATTCTCATTGAGAAAAGTTTAGTCTGTTCTCTGCCTGCTCTTTGTTTCTCTCTTACAAATTCTCTCATTCTCTCTCTCTGTCTCCTTCTTCTCGATTCTTCTCCATCCCTCTTGCACTATTCCTCTGATACAGTTGTTAACACCAAACTGAGCTGTTACAGTGGTATCAGCGCACGGTTGTTCAGATCCGGCCATCTAGCCTTCAAGATAGCTAAGAAACGTGTACCAAAACCTCAAGTCATGGTGGATACTCCTACAAAAGTTGCATTTACTAAAGCCGCATATGAGATGTCTCGATTCAAACATGAGGCATTCTCTGGAAAGAAACCAGCTCGTCCAGATGTTCCTGAAGAGGGTTCTCAACCAATACCTCCAGGAAACCTTGAAGCAAGAATGGAAATGTTAGAGAGACAAATGTTCCTAGCCACAGAAGAGATGAGAAAAAACATGCTTGAACTACAATTGTCACTGCAGAACTAGTTTAGCTCCATGAAGGAAGTGTTAAAAATGCAAAATAATAGTAAGTTCATTTTGGGGGAGTATCCAAACCAGACAAAGGCAGCTCAAACCGGTGTATTAAACAGAGTACCCCCCGTTCAGAACCAAAATGTTGCCTTAGGGGAGTACAATGGGTAGGATCAAGGATTTAATAGGAAAGGGAAGATGCCCTTTGCTGATTTTTCACGTTTCAATGGAAAGGATCCAAGATCTTGGATTGAAATGTGCGAAGGTTATTTCTCTATTTATACAGGACTTCATTCAGGAAAGAATTGAGTATGCACGGATGTATCCAGAAGATGACGCATATTGGTGGTTTCGAACTCTAAGGTTTAATAAGCCAAAAAGTTGGGATGAATTTGTAGCAACATTACTTATAAGATTTTATAGTACTAATTCTAACGTTTTGCTTGGAAGAGTTTATGTGCTTAAAGCAGGGCAACAAGAATCATTGCAGGATCTAATGAGGCGATTTGATAATATATCTTCTTTTGTGATGATATCTCACCCCAAATTTGATGAATACTTCTACAATGAGAAGTTTATAGGTTGCCTGCAAGCAGAACGCAGCTCTGTTGTGTCTTCCTTGAAGCCTAAAACCCTATTGGAAGCTATGGCAGCGGCCGAACAACAAGAGTTTACAGTAAACTCTTTTATTGATAAAGTGGCATCAGGGGCAGCTTTGAAACTAAATTTAAAGATACCTTTCAAACCAGCTTTAAAGGTGTAGAGTAAAGAGAAGCAACCTATTCCACGTGTCAAAAGGAGATATCTCACGGATGCTGAATTAAAAGAGAGAATGGACAAGAAACTTTGTTTTAAATGTGGTGGACCTTATGTACCTGGTCATCAGTGCCTTACTAAGAGCTATGCTATCATTGCAGAAGATGAATGTGACTCTGAACAACCAGAAAAAGTGACAGCATAATCGATAACCCGAGAGAAAGATTGTGATGATTCCCCTGATAAAGGAAACTTATACCTAAACGCCATAGCAGGCAATTCTGGCCTGAATACATATAGAGTTAGAGGGTACTACAAAGGGGAGCCCTTACAGATACTTATAGACAGTGGCAGCTCTCACTGGTTTCTAGATCAAAATTTTGCCAAAAGGATAGGATGTGTGTTGGATTATGTGAAACCTATGTTGGTGGAGGTAGCTTATGGGGATATAAACGTTAGTAATGCACAATGCAGATATTTCAAGTGGCTGATACAAGGAAAGGAGTTTATATGCAGTCCTAGACTTTTTCCTCTCAGCAGTTATTACTTAATCATTGGAGGGAATTGGCTTAAGGAATATGATCCAGTCATCTACAACTATAAAGACATGACAGTCACTCTTCATGATGGCTGCAATCCCATATCTATTCAAGATATTGGGGGGTTGGGAGAGATTGAATTGACTTCTGCAAAGAAAATTTCTAAATTGATTTCTGGAGGATTAGCTGTGATGGTGGGACAGTTGTACTTTCCTGAAAATTATGGTGATGAAAAGGAGATTAAGGCAGAGTTTTTTAATATGGAATCACAAACTTTGCACAGATCCAGTATTACACCAGGAGAGGGGGAATACTCAATACCTCCCAAGAAGAAACTATAACATCTCATGAGGAATTCTAGGAAGAGTTGAAACAGTTGCTGAAATCATTCCCAAATGTATTTGAGGAGCCTACTGAATTACCTCCAGTCAGGGGGGTAGAACACTCCATAACCTTAATACCAGGGGCTACACCTAAGAAACAGGTTCCTTCCAAAGCCCCACATTATCAGAAAGATGAAATAGAACGCCTAGTGAAGGAACTACTTTCTATTGGGTTAGTCAGAAGAAGCCACAATCCATACGCTTCTCCAGTGCTGTTAGTTAAAAGAAAGATGGGGGATGGCGCCTATGTGTGGATTACAGGTACCTTAATAGTATCACTATTAAGAATAAATTTCCTATACCTGTTATTCATGAGCTGTTGGACGAGTTGCATGGGGCAGTCTACTTCAGTAAGATGGACTTGAGATCTGATTACTTCCAGATTCGCATGGAGGAAAAAGATATACACCTCAACAGTTTTATAACCCATCATGGGCAATTCGAGTTCATGGTTATGCCTTTTGATTTGTGTAATGCCCCGGCTACATTCTAGAATCGTATGAATCAAGTGTTTGCAAATTTTATTAGAAGGTTCGTTCTTGTATTCTTGGATGATATATTAGTCTATAGCAGAAGTTGGGAAGAGCATTTGGTGCACCTTCAGACCGTTCTAACTACCATGAGGTCACACAGGTTATATGCAAAGGAGAGCAAGTGTTCCTTCAGTCAGAATTCTATAGAATATTTGGGACATATTATTTCAGAGGAAGGAGTAGCTACAGACAGTTCAAAGATTAAGGCCATGGTATCCTGGCCTAAACCAGCCAACCTTAAATCTTTGAGGGGGTTTCTTGGCCTAACTGGCTACTGCATTGTAAAGAATTATGGGGCTCTCAGCCGCCCTCTTACACAGTTGTTGAAGAATGACTCATTTAGATAGACTGAAGGAGCTGAGACAACTTTTGAGAATCTGAAGAAAGCAATGTGCAACGCACCTGTGTTAGCACTCCCTATTTTTTCTCAAAACTTTTGTGGTAGAAACTGATGCTAGTGATTAGGGGGTAGGAGTTGTCCTGTCTCAGAATGGTAGGATAGTGGCTTTTTTCAGCAGGGCATTGGGGCAACAGCAACAGGCTCTCTCCACCTATAAGAAAGAACTCATGGCAGTTGTCTTGGCAGTCGAGAAATGGAATAATTATCTTCAGGGAAAACCCTTCCTCATCAGAATGGTTCAGCAGTCTCTAAAGCACTTATTGAATCAGAAACTGAACACCATGATACATCAGAAAATGATAGCTAAGCTACTATGTTATGACTACACTATGCAGTATAAAAAAAGGGGCTGAGAATAGAGCTGTAGATGCCCTGTCCAGATTCAGTGCAGAAGTAGAAGGACAATGATGCAACATCTCTACAAGAAGGGCTTATTGGGTTGAAGAGGTGATGGGAAGCTATAAACAAGATCCACATCTCAAGAGGGTCATTCTAGCCAAATCTATCAATCCTAAATCACATCCTGAATATGAAATGTTGAATGGTTTGTTGAGAAAGAAAGGGAAGTTGTGTGTGAGTAGTGACCCCATCTTAAAACATAAAATCATCACCACATTTCATGACTCCCCCATGGGAGGTCACTCGGGTGTCCTAGCTACAATAAACAGGATCAAACTCTATTTTCAGTGGGCTGGGATGAAGAAAGAAGTTGAAGATTGGATCAACAGCTGTGACGTTTGTTCTGGTAGCAAACCTGATCCATCAGCTCATGCAGGGCTCCTTCAGCCACTGTATATTCCCCCTAGGCCATGGCACTGCATTAGTATGGACTAGGCCTGGGCAGCGGAGCGGGCAGAATCGGAACCGCCCATTCCGCGTTTCGCCCGCGAAGGTTGAGGAACCAATTTTTCGGTTCCGCATTCGCCCGCGATGAACAGTGTTTCGCATCCACCCGCTCCGCGTAATTTCACGGGCGGATGCGGAATCCGCAAATTTCACCTAATTTTGTAGGCGGGTGGATGCGAAATTTGCGGATTCCGCGTAATTTCGCGGGTGGGGCGGATGCGGAATCTGCGGATTCCGCATAAGTATATATGTCTATAAAAATAAATAAATAAATAAAAATTGCGGGCGGGCGGATGCGGAATCCGCTCGCATATATTTTGTATTTAAATAAAAATATTAAAAAAAATTATGCGGGCGGATGTGGATTCCGCAAAGCAAAAATCTGCTTTCTGCATTCCGGCTGCATAACTTTGCGGAATAAGATTTTTCATCAGGATCCGCACCGCATTCCGCGCAAACGCAGAATTGGCGGATGCGGGCGCCGGCGGGCGCGGAATTTGCCCAGGGCTAGTGTGGTGTATAGAAATTTAACATGGTATTAGAGTTAGGTTAACCGATGTGGGACCCCGTCGGTGTTGTACACCATATAGGTGGGGTCCCTAGAGGTGGGGTTTGGGTTGCCTTGGAATCAGGCTCGCCTCAGAGGTAGGGGCCACCAGAGGTGGGGTTTAGTTAGGGCCTAGGAATTAGGCCCACATGTTATCAAGTCTCAACTGGATATGCCCAGTTGAACTTGGAGAGTGCTATGAAAAATATCTCACATCGGTTAGGTAACCCAATGAAGAATGGTTTAAATAGAATGACACAATATTAATTGGATGAGGCCTTTTGGAAATAAAAAGTCCAAGAACAAATCCGTGAGGGCTTCGACCCAAAGCGGACAATATATCCAAAAATTCTACATGATATCAGAGCGAGTTTGACCAGTGTGGGCCCCCGTAGGTCTTGTGCACCAAAGAGGTGCACGCCCCAGAGATGAGCCCCTAGAATTGGGGTTTGGTTAAGGCCTATAAATTAGGCCCACATGTTGTCAAGTTTCAACCGGTCTCAAAAGGTTATACCCAGTTGGACTTGAGGGGAGTGTTGAAATGTCTCACATTGGTTAGGAAACCCAAGGGAGAAGAGTTTAAATAGAATGACACCGCATTAATTGGATGAGGACTTTTAGTTTTAAAAGCTAAAGAACAAATTCGTGAGGGCTCCGACCCAAAGCGGACAATATGATCCAATGTGTGTCATCCAATGTGTGTGATGTATAAAAATTTAACAGTATGCTATTATACATAGTGCGAGAAACCTTCGAGAAAGGGAATAGAAATGAAAATGTAAAGTTTCTTAGAATTCTAAGAACTTTGTCCCATGTTTGAAGTCTGCGGATTTGAGCACAACTAATATATTCATTAAGATATGATTCACTAATGTGTAGAATAATTTAGACAAAGAATAAAATCATTGATGGACTGATTTTATTAATTGCAATTAAGAGGGCCATAACTTTAGGCACCCAATAATAT